>JAUEKS010040870.1:0-10253 GCA_031762815.1 Tylodina fungina
AGTTCTGCCATCTGTGGCAACTTGGGGACGTGGTTTCCAAAGTCTGGAGGCATGTTGTCCTCATTTGAATACAAGAGGGAATAATGGGGTATGAAGTTAAGACGTTTGAGTATGAAGGATATAGTGGATAGAGATAGCTGTAATCTTAGGCTTAACTTCATAAGTGTGGGAAATCTATCATAAATTGATTTTTTCTTCAAGTTTCTTTTCCTTTCTTTTACCACACAGATACAAGCATATGCAGATAAGAATGAACTCAGAATCAGCAGCCTTCTACAGAGCAGGGAATGTTGAGAAGAATAAGACTAATGCCAAATTTAGGGCTTTGCTAAACACCCAACACCGGCTCATTCGATGGCAGTATGCTCTTCAGTGTGAGTACACCCACTGGAAAATTAATTTTCTTCGCTTACACCTTTTTAAAGAAATCGTTTTTTTTTGTTTTGTTTGCTTACATTTATAAATTTTAACAATAAAAGTATTTGATGTAACATGCTTTGTAAATGAGCTCTGTAGAGACTTCTTATGTTTTATCAAACTATAGTCACTTCACCTAGTTAATGCCAGCCTACATTTGTTTAATGACCTGCCTGACATTGCTTTACGAAAATAAATATGTTTGAACTTTTTGAATCCATTTCCTAGGGTGTATCAACTCTGCTGACTATCTGGGCTCTATATTAAGTTATATTGCCATAGCTTTTCCCATCTTTGCTGGAAGTTACGATGACCTCAGTCCTGCAGACTTGTCTGCCCTTATCAGCAAAGTAAGTATATAGGACCGAGCCTCATAGAACTTCCTGAAGTCACATTTGAATGAACTGAAAACTGTTCTTGTATGGAATCCAGGAATTGTTTTTCAATTCAGAATTTTGGGTCCAATTTTTTCTAGTTTTGAGTTAAAATAAAGCCTTGGCTCTGCCTCCAGGCTTGTTTCATATGTCTGTCTTTTAACTCTATTGTTCTTTTCATTTGCCGTTGCATTATCTGATACATAAGTATATGCCCTAGTACAACATTTAAAATGTTTTGCCTTGAATGGTGAGCCTTGTAGCATTTTGTATTGATCATCTGATTTGTGGAAGAAAATTATTCTATCATTTCATTGCTCAAAGTGAAGGCCTATTGTCACGGTGTATTATATTTAAATTGTCTGGATTGTTTGGTTATTTGAGGGGATATGTTGAAGATTATTATCTGTATGAATTATCTACGAATTTTGTAAATAATCATGTTTGGCTGACAAGTTTACAATTATTATAGCTTCAGAAAATTTTGTTTTGAATCAAGTATTATTACTTAGATCTAGTACATTTTTTTCTGAAGTTATATAATGTATATGGGGCTTTCTATCTCTTTCTTCTTTACGCTCAGAATTCATTTGTGAATATCTACCTCATTAGCTGTTTCACTAAGCTCATTGACCAGTCAGCGCGGATGACAGATGTTGTGGGCTCAGCACACAGGTCAGATGAATATTTTCAATATTTAGCAAAATTTCTACAGTATTGCGAAACAAGTTAGAACAATAGAACTTAAACATTTCTTGACTTTAACAGTTGAAATTAGAGTGCTAGTGCAATTTGAACAATATCAGCGAATTCCCATTAGTTATTGGTAAGGTAACAACGATCAGGTGTTCTGTGTATAAACTTAGTAGGGACAAGTTTCTCATCCTAAACCTTAATGCGATAAGTGACCCAGCTGAATCCCATAAAATGGAATAAGCGCTGTTTGCCATATGATTCTTTCATCTAGGCTGATAGTAGAATGGGATCATTTAACTAACTTTCATTATCACCATCATCATCATCATTGTCGTCATTGCTGTCGCTGCACCGCTCCACCATTATTGTCGTCATCATCAGCATCACCATCATCATCACCATCATCATCATCATCGTTATTATGTTTATCGCCTGTCACCCCTTCTAGGTTATAAGCCACGGATGAGGGATTTCCACTCATTTATTATCTTAAGGCAATTTTGCTGTTCCAAGAGTAGGGAGAACCCACTTTGCATCCCCATCCAGGCTTTTCCTTCAGGAAATTCGTGGTTTACCCCTTTTCCTTTTCCCCTGTAGGCTGCATCTCAATACATGTCTGGTGGTGCTATTGCTTGGCTTTCTCAGAGTATGTCCAAGCCAACGTCATCTTCTCTTGCTAATTTCTTCCTCTATAGGCATCTAAATGGTCCTTTCTCACAGATCTTTGTTTCTGAATTTGTCTGGACTTTGTACTCTAAGAATCCATAAGCACCCATTGATGAGGATTCGTAATTTTCTGCTATTTGTTTTTGTTGTTGTCCAGGTTTCTGAACCAAACAGTAGCACTGCCTTCACATTTGAGTTATATAATCTTTTCTTAGTGTGTGGTAACATCCATATTTTCTGTAATTGATTAAAGGCTGTTCTGGTTTTTGCTACTCTTGTTGTGATATTGACTGCTTTTCCTCCATGTTTGTCAATTACATTACCAAGATAGGTAAAGAACTTTTGAGCACTGTAAAACAACGCAAACTCAGATGGTATGATCACGTCACAAGATCTTCAGAGCTTGCAAAAAAATTCCTCCAGGGAACCATGCACGGAAGAAGGATGAGAAGCTGACAAAGAAAACGATGGGAAGATTATATCTGGGAGTGGACAGACTATGGGCTGAATGACACTGAGGAAAGCAAGGGAACAAGAAGAATGGTAAAGATTGGTTGTCAGGTCATTTGGCACCCCTATAGTTCACCAGGACAAAGGGACTAAGGAAGGAAATACGCAATCTTCTTCTTGGCTATGAAGGATGCCATGTCGATCCGAGGTCCATGCCTCCCATCCTTTTAACGTCTTCTGTGCAATTTTATTTAGCATTATGCAGCTTCTGTATGAAATGTTTCTTCTTCATGTCCTCATAAGATTAGTAGTTCTCCTGAAAGTAAGTACTTCTGTCCCGACCAGATCTAATGGATCTCACTATTTCCCAGTGTGTGCAATCTGTGCTACTGCATTTCCTTGGCTATTTGAGATGTCTTCCCTCCTTATAATTTGTTCTCACATTCCATAATCGGATCTGGAGAGATTTTTCCGACTGAAAAGAAATCAGCTTGACAGTTCCCTGCAGGCTTTCACATCACACTTCAAGGGCAGCGGCTGTCCTGTTTCATAAGGGTTTATTATGTTAAATATCTCTTGTCCATGTTTTTTGTAACAAATGTCTTTTTCTGATGGGAGAAAGTTAACCCCATGCCTAACCCCCAACCTGGAGGACCAGGCGACATTTTGAAGTCCCTACTTAGCCTTTTATAGTCGCCTTTTATACCATGCATGACAGACAGTGTCTGGCCTATTCTTCTCATTGCTGGGTAATGTGCGGAAGACATCCAACATCCTGTTTTCACAAATTGTGACTATGTCGTATGTCTTATGTTCTGTTGCAGGATAAGTCAGTTATTTGAAGAGCTTGGCAGACTCCGAGATCTCCAGAATGAAAATTACAGCCTTTTATTCCCACAGTGCAATGAGTAAGGGATGCTTTTTACTTTTCCTTGTCTGTTCTTGTTGAAATTTCTTTTCATGTATTTTTTTAGCTCTCTATTTTTCGTTATTTCTCTTTTTCGAACAGGTTTTAATGTAAGTATTCATTTTTGTTTTCTAAGCTCCTTCTTACTGTGGACCAAAATTTTAAAATATAATCTATGTATTCTATTTCAAAGCCCCATCTTTTTTGTTGTGATAATTCAATGCTTGAAAATAATCTTTGGAAATTTGTTGACATTTTTTGAGGCACTTAAATATAATATACAATGTTCTTTCTATTCTGACCAAAAAGTGAACATCATGACTCAGAGACAGGGTTTTTTGTTCCAAAACGATCTGCCTTTACTTTAGAAGATGTTACGTATGGTTTGCCAAAGTCTTCCAAAATTTTATGCCGGAGTAAGTTGAGTCTCATTTTTTTATTTTTCTGTTCTCCTTCATCTTCTGCATTCCTCTACTATTAACTCTAGAGTGTGAGTAATGGAATGTAGTTCCAAGAAATATTTTGTGAACTCTTGAATAAAATTGGAGCTTATGAAATCTATGTTTCACTCTAAATACAGTTGACATTTGTGAACACACTTCACAGTGTGTGTTGGTTAACTCAAAATTGCTAAAGCGTTATCTTCTCTTTTTCTCTCTTTGACTAAATGTTTTTGTATTACTGAAAGATACATAGAGTAATAATTTATGAATTGTCTCTTTCCATAATCAGATCTGAAATTTCAGTTGGAGTGTGAGACAAATGTTCTGATCACTGGAGACAGTGGCTGTGGGAAGTCCTCTCTTCTACGGGTACTCAGTGGCTTGTGGCAGTCTGTGTCAGGTAAGGGAAGTCATGTTTTATTTTTGGTTACAGTAGACGTTAATGAGTGGTCTGCTAGTAGCAGGTTAGTCCCGTTCGGTAGGGATTGTCATGTTCCGCAGCTCATCTAGTGTCTTCGTGCAAAAATGAAAGAGACAACTCATATCGCAGCATGGAATGTCGGCACCATGCTACAAAAGGGAAAGTTATACAACATCAGGAAAAAAAAATGAAAAGACTGAAGATCAACATTCTAGGCCTGAGTGAAGTCAGATTGAAAGGAGCAGGAAAAATAGCATTACAGATTATGAGTAGGTGTTGACATTGTGTTGTACCTAGTTACTGGAAAAACAGTCAAAGGATACTGGCTATTATCATTATTATTCAGGAAAGCCTTTAGATCTAAACATCATTCATATATATATGCACCAACACCAGCTAGTAGCGATGATGACATAGAAAAGTTTTATGAAGAGTTTAGAAACAGCAAATATCCAATCCAGATCACAGGACCCTCTGATCATCATGGGTGATTTTAATGCAAAAATTGGAGAAGGAAGAGTAGAAAACATGGACTTGTGGCATCAGAAACGATAGAGGAGAAAAATTAGTAGAATGGTGTCAAAGCAAACAACCTTGTAATTGGCAATGCTTGGTTTCAGCATCCACCAAAAAAACCCCAGGAGATGAAAGCAGAAACTAAATAGACTACATCTTGATTAGCAAAAGATTCAGAAACACGCTCCTCTCAGTGAAAACCTATCCTGGTGTGGACTGTTATAGTGATCACATTCCAGTAGAAACTAAATTCCAACTGAAACTTAAGAAAATCAGAAGCATGGCCACCAACATCAAACTTGATTTGGCCTCATTAAAATCCAACCAAGCTACACGAGAAAAATATTGAGTCTGTTTCAAAATAAATTCTGAAACTCTAGGTGAGGCAGAAGAGAATTGGAACATCAATGGGAAAATATATCAAAATTTCAGTAACTGAAGCAGCAACAGAACAAATACCAAGAGTTGATAGGAAAACAAAAACAAAAGTGGATGACTGTAGATATCTTGGAGCTGATGAACAAAAGAAGGCAAGCAAAAGATGACATAGAAAAATATGATACATTACAAAAGGAAGCCAAAGAGAAGTGCAAAAAACGACAAATGTAGAGAGTCCGATCTATATCACTGAGTACTCTGCATACAATGTACAAAAACATTGAAGAAATCACAGGACAGAAAACCTTCTCATCCACGGGATGCTTAAAGTCAAAGAATGGTGACATCATAATGGAGAAAGAGAAAATCTTAGATAGATGGGCAGGGTATATAAGTGAAACTTTTTGAAGATCACAGAGAGGATCACAATCATACAATGTAATGAAGAACAATTTTGCTGGGCTGCCTATCATGAAAGATAAAGTAAGAGCATCAATAAGAAAGATGAAAGCAGGCAAGGCAACAGGCCCAGACCACATATCAGTGGAGCATGTAGAAGTGCTTGACGACTATGGAATTGATAAGGTCTCAGAATTACTCAATGAAATTAATGACAGAGTTCAGATTCCAACAGACATTTCTAAATCCATATTTATAGCATTGCCAAAGAAACCAGTTGCAATAGAGTGTGAACTGCACCGAACAATCAGTCTTATGAGTCATGTCACCAAAATACTTTTAAGAATCATCATGATTCAGAAACATACAATATACAAGGTGGTGACCCCTAAAGGAGACGTGGTGGAGGGAATGTTGCTTAAAAAAAGGCCGGCTATTACTGAAGCATTTCTTTGTATAAATGTAATGTTTCTAAGTAAGATCTAGGGAATTGGTAAGTAGAGGTTTAGGGCGAGCAGCGTCAATCATTCTTTTTCAGTTAGTTAGAGACACCACATATTTCTTTACAGATCTGATTTATTATTTTGGAATGAAGGTCACATTTGGATTCCCTTCCTGATGTCATGCTGAAGGTTTTTGACAATAGAAGAATGTTAGAGAGGACAGTACAGTAAATCTCAGGCAGGATTAAAGCCTAAATACTTTGTCTATCTTTTAGATTTGTATGTGCTAGTGTGTTGTTTGTACTCCTGAATCAATAAGCTTATTATAGATGTGTGATATTTTATGCACAGGATCATTTTTAGCTCAAAGCAATTTATTTCTTATTTACATATTGTCATTTCTGGTTTGTCTCAGGTAACCTGGTAACACAGGTACATCTGGGTCCGAAGGGTATTATCTACCTACCACAAAAACCTTACTTTACAAATGGCACTCTCCGGGAACAGGTAACAAAAAAATCTTGATTTATTTGCTCATCATTCGTAGTCAACCTGTCTTTTCTCTTTCATGTGTTTATTATTGTTGAGATTAGCTGCATTGTATATTGTGTTTGTTACTGAAGGTGATCAAATGTGTTGTGATTTGGTGATCCTATTAGGTTATGTGACGTTGTTACTGAGCGTTTCTTTTTACCATGTAGCTCAGTACTACCCTTTACATGGCCTTGCATCACCATAATAAAATAGTGAGGCTGCATGCCCAGTGCTTCATAAAAACAAACATGTGGGACGGTGGAAGTCCAGTGATGTGGGGTTGGCATTAGGAAGGGCATCCAGCCATTAAAATCACTGCCCCAAAATAAATATGAGAAATAGATGACTAAAGAGATATACAGTATCATGCGCTAACCATTGTAATCAGGGACAACTGAAAATAATATTGATTATGATGATATTATGATAATGACGATGATGATGAAAATTGATAAAGTTGTTATATAGAATGCATTCATTAAAAGTTGTGCTGATGTTTCAGATTATTTACCCCCTGCAAGAGGGTCAAATTGTTCCAGGTGAGGTCCTGATTCTTGTTTCTTTGAAATTGGTGTATATTAAGGATTAGAGCTTGTTTCTTTTTTGGACATATTTTTCCAAAGTTTAGAGATTAATAAATAAATGAATGAGCATAATTTTCTGTGTGTTGTATTATATAATTGAATTCTATACTTGCAACATGAACAGACTTTAAAGCTGTCAGTGAGAGAGGGATTATGGAGCTTTCAAGGTCTTGGAGCAGTTAGTACTTGCTTTAAATGCTTGATCAAAAATGAAGGTTGGAGGGTATTACCTTGTTTTATGATTTATATGCAACCTTTTTGGTGGTAGTAGACTTATGCTGTACTGCTAGTCTTCAAGTATGCTCTATTCATTTTCAGACGATGGCATGATTCACGAATATCTGCACCTGGTGGGCTTGAACAACTTACTGGATAGGCTGGGTGGCCTGGATGTCGATGATGAGTGGAACTGGTTAGTGATGTGACATAATTCGATCGCTTCATGGCTGTGATCTTAACATGTGCAGGCTTTTTTAAAACTCTGGACCTCTTACTGTTTCTAGAGCCACAGTATTTTTGTGATATGGGAAGGATGAATCAATTTTAAACTGCTGTGACTATTACACCAAGAAATCACCGGCACCTCCCCGCACTGTTTCATACATAGCTGTCGTTCTCACGTAGGGTAAGCAATGGAGGAGGTTGATAAGCTCTCGACACATTAAAGTAAATGATTATCAAAATTTTATAACATTTTTAACATACAGAATAACTTTAGCGTTGAAGTGCTGCATCGTTAAACTGTTTCTTCCTCTTTTTTCATTGGAGCAAACACCCGGATGTGACTTTTGCTGTATGAACTATTTTTTTCCTTTTATTAGGTATGATGAAATGTCACCAGGTGAAATGCAAAGACTTTCCTTTGTGAGATTGTTTATTCACCGTCCTCCGTATGCTGGTAAGTTTGGTTAAATTTGACGTGACCCATTCCATTACTTTCTGATATGATTGTGGTCTTTAGGTTAATGATGTGAGGAAGTTTTTTTTTCCTTTAGAAGGCAGTTGAACTTATAACTTTTTGCACCCCCCTGCCCTCCCCCAACAACAGTCTTGGATGAGGCGACAAGTCAAGTGAGTCAAAGTATGGAGGAGCTACTTTACAGAACATGTCAGGAGTTGGGCATCACCTACCTTAGTATAGGTCATAGGTCAACAGTCCGTGCCTTCCACCAGCTGGAGCTTCATCTAGATGGTCAGGGAGGCTGGTCATTGGAGCCGCTTTCTGACACTTCTGTGAATTAATAAAGGGCATTTATATAATACGCTCTTAACACTTTATGAAAGATGTGAAAGTAGGAGCTGCCTATGGGACACATCTCCCACTTTGGACAAACAACAAGGAGACATTCAAGAACAACAGGAAGAATGTGAGTTGGAAGTGTTAGACAGGGTAAAATTCTAAATCATTGTCCTGGCACAATGTCTCAGGCTAACTCCTTTAATCAGGGACAACAGACACCCTCCCCCCTCCCTGCCTCCACCAAGAGGAAAATTATGATTTACTCATACAGATTAACTGAAGGAGAAGGAATTAGAACAAGGTACTTTTACTTTTAAAAAAAATCAAAGTATGGACAAGCAAAACCCACCAACTTGATATTAAGTCCAATTGCAGTCTCCTATAAATATCAGCACATAGAAATGCAAGAAGATGAATGTAACAGATAATCTTTGTATGTTATTTGTGCAAAAATGTTAAGCTCTTCAGTCCTAATAGTGCCATAATTAACTCTGCATTTGGTGGCATTTCCACCTTCTGGTATCATGTGGTTGAGGAGTTTCCCTCTTTTTTATTTTGCTTTCAAAAGTAAGGTTGTTTAATTGTTATGGATGTCATATATGTAGCTGTTTGATTTATTTCTGTATATCAATCAAGCTTGGCCAATGGTTAAGCAAGAAATCAATGTGGTTTCTTTTTTAAAATATTTTTTGTTTTGGTGTTCTCATGTTTCAATCATTGTAATATTTTAATAATGATTAATTATGCGGATATGCAATTCGTACCGCTTTACTCGGGACCGTACCCATTTTACGGTGAAAATCAGCAATGTCCCGATAAACCGATTTTCCTTTCAATGTCCCGATTTTTTTACCAGCCTGGCAATTTGTTCGGTGTAGTGCAATAGAGGGATGGGGACTGGGGGGAGTCCCGAAATTTGTAACGTCTAGGCTCAGCTGAACGACATAACAAGATTCTAGCAGTCCACGGAGCCGAACTGGCCACTGGTCTACATATGCTCACACATGCTTGCGTCTCATGCTGAGTAGGCCTAGGCTGGGCCTATTGTATAAGCTCCTTGTGAAACAAAGAATTGGTCAAGCCTCACGGCTTATCTTAGCACTTTCTTTCTCATTCCCTTTGTGACTGATGCAGTGAGGATCGTTCTTGTTCTACGGCTTTCAAATTGTTGGATCTTGTTTACTGCCCACTAAACATTCCATCCTCTTAGAGTCTGAGAGTAGGGGACTGTCTCTGTCATGTGTCCTGTAAACCATGTTACATGTCTTGTAATGTATGTTGTGTGTCTTGTAAGCAATGTTAAGAGTCTTGTAATCCATTTTTCGTGTCCTATGAGTCATGTTAAAAAAAAGAAAGGTAAAGGTAGTCCCATAACCCTTCAGTTGTAGGGGAATGAAGTGTTAGAGCCTTCATTGTTTTTGGGCCAGCATATTGAGGGTGGTGCCCAGTCCTCTCAATTGCTGTCTTTACCATCCCCGACCCTGAAGAGGATCAGGTACCCATTTACAGCTGGGTAGACTGGAGAGCACATGAACGGGAGAGCAATAAATTGCCCTGCATGGGAATCGGTAGCCGAGGTGAAAGGAAAGTTCTCTAACCACTTAGCCAATCCAGCTCACATATGTCATGTTACATGTCCTATAATCCATGCTGCTGTCCTGTAAGCCACATTAAATATCCTGTAAGCCTTGTTAGATCCTGTAAGCCTTGTTAGGTCCTGTAGGCCATGCTAGGTCCTGTAAGCCATGCTAGGTCCTGTAAGCCTTGTTAGATCCTGTAAGCCTT
>JAUEKS010040981.1:0-15114 GCA_031762815.1 Tylodina fungina
GAGAGAGATATAGAGAGAGAGAGAGAGAGAGAGAGTGAGAGAGAGAGAGAGAGAGAGAGAGAGAGAGAGAAAAGAAAGAGAGGAGAGAGAAAGAACAGAAAGAGAAGAGAGAAAAAGAGAGTGAGATAGAAAGTGCGTTTGTGTGTACGCATTAAAATTTTTTAGCATGCATATGTGTATGCATGTGTGCACGCTTTGCGCAATAGTGTTACAATAAACAAAAAAGACCGGGCGAGCTGTCGAACAGATAAGACTATAATGCAAATACTATGGCTAAATTTACTTTCCCTGCCTTTGTCCCTAAACAAAAAACAGTTCACTTACAATCGCAGCATCTACATCATCGCCTCCAGTGATGTACAGGGTGGCATAGCCAGTGGTGATACTGAAAATAGCCTCCATTCCCTCCTCATTCCTCAAGACTTGCCGGCACAAAGAACTGTTTGTAAGCAAAACATTGTACAGTCCGTTAACTTTCCCTGATACATCTCATGTCTTTATTTATTAATATAGCATAGCATAGCACTGAAATCTATCTGATCACACTTGGTATGATCGAACAGAATCATCAAGCCTATATATAAAAAGACCTCAAAATCCCCTCTATGAGAATTGTAAATTTTTCGTGTAGCAACCCAATCAACAACCTGCAGTAAAAGATCAGCCACATCCCACCTCACCCCTACTAGAAGAGTCATGTAGTGTAGGCACAACTAATACTTGAGTTCCTCCCATGCATTGTCATATTTTAGTCAGTTTATCACTCGGCAAATCCTATCCATTTATATCTATACCCATTTCCCATCTATGATAAGGGCACACCTTATCCGTAGGGACAACTGGGCAATGTTACCAGTCCTGTAATAAGAGACCCCCCCCCCCTCCCCCTAAAAAAATATCCATGATAAGGGAACACATTACCTATAGGGACAACTGGACAAGGTCACCAAGGCCTTAGCCCTACCACTCTGGGTGGCCACATCAACGTCAAGGTCCTGAGAGGAATTCAGGGGGTTGTGGTAGTTCATTACAATCAGGTAGTCACCTGCCTCAGGCACCGACACATCAATCAGGAACGATTTCTGGGTGATGGAGAACAAAGAGGTATTTAGTAGGGGCCCTTATGGGTCAGGGGCTTCCTCCAAGAGGTCATAATTTCACAGAAGCCTGGTGATTAATTTTTCCCAATTTAAAAAATTGTTGAAAATGATCAAGTCATATACCATTTTAAAATATGTAAATGAGGATTCCAGTTCTGCAAGCATTTTTGTCTGTCAGCTGGTTATAAAGGAAAATCAATGAAAGACCCAATTTTACCTTAAATACCAATTTGTGAAATATTTCTCAAAAACAGGCACTCCCACATCACATTTGATCCATCAGAAATTATAAATAATCACAAAGATCTGTCATAAAACTAGAACATACTGGATGGGCCACAAAATTTTAAATAAGTCAATGAGCGCTATGATACTGTACTTTTCCTTTGGCGAAAACAGCTTTGTCGGAATATATTGTTCCATTTAAATCTAATGTACCCTCACTATTGACATATAAAAATCATCTCAGCATGTTTTCTTATTACTCAAGAAACCACATAAATGTGATCTATTCATGAGACTGATTACCCTTTGTGACTTTCTGGGTAATTGTGCGATGTTGATGAATAAATTTATCAGAAAAATCAAACTGGACAGTTTTGTTGCTGTTTTTAATGATGCCTCGTGGTGTATAATGTTTTTTTGATTTGATTTAAAGTTTTATGTCACTTGCAACACAAATAGGTTATTTAAGTTCAACTCTCAAAGCACACTGAAAACACAATCAAAAGAATTGAGTCCATGGTGTGGGTTGGAGACTCCTAATGAATTGTGTTGCCCTGTGGTATACTGCAATGCCACATCAGACATGCAGTAAGCCACATGGGCGTGGTGTATAATGTGCCGTCGGCAGCCGAACATATGAATATAATAGACTTATAGTATTTCCAGATTTCTAGAGATTCAAGATCAAGCTGGTCTTAATCGGTAAGAGCGATATGTAACATCATGTTTTAAAATAAAAATAATATTTTTCCGAGTATTTATACAAAAAAGAAAAAGAAATGCTGGGTGTTAAAAATACAGACAGGAAATTTCTAGAGATCTCTAACCCTGTAAATCCACAAATTCTCATTTTGGTTCCATCTCCGGAAATATCTGAAAATGAGTCAATTATGAACTATTTTATGCTAATGCGATATAATTATCCAGTAATGATATCATTTATTCCAAAGGAAATTGATTAAGCAAGGATCTTGGTTAATGAGAGAAAATGCAGAAGAAAAAACATGTTGGACTGATAGTTTGGATCTTGTAGTTCAACGGTATATAATGTTTGATTTCTTTGATTTCAAAAAATTTCTCACAAAAGACGCTTGTCACATGATTTATACTAATTGCCTGTAACCTGTGTTCATGTATTCCTTTGTTTAGTTTGCAGTCAAAGCATTGGATTCAGTCAGAGAGGTTTACTTTCTTCTTCTTTTTAAGCCCACAGTTTTCAGAAAGTTCTCATGTTCGCAGGAGCCTGATACACATCAATTCTACTGACCTGGTTGTCAGTGACATGGGCTAGGCCTGAGGAGCCCAGCTCTGTGGTCACCTCAACATTGGGGTATAGGACCACGTCCTCTCTCTTGTTGTCAACCACCACATAACCATCCACTCCACGTCCATTTGGGAAGTTTTCAATATCTGGGTACTCAAAGGATACACACCTGAAATGAATATCGCAGAGAGTTTCCATCGTGCTGGTCAGCTCTTGAGAGCCACAAAAATAAAAATCAAATGATGAGAGATATTTTATATTTTGTCATTCTACTCGTAAATCAATTGATTATATACAAACGGCAAGTGAGTGCACTTGTTATGGAGAATATAATTTAATCCAATGACCCGGCAGCAATATTTTTATTTCGGGCTGCACATTAACACACTGTAAGACCGCTATTTATGGCTGGGGAAACGCAAAATCAATACTAATATCTATTGGGAACAACGAGTTAATGCCTTTCTTTTGAAATTGATGCGACACTTGGATACAAATGTCTCCTTTCATTCCGTAATGTCTGAATGAGTTTCTTTATTGATTTTTTTGTGGATTTAGACATGGAAGACATTGATATTAATATTCTGGTACAAGTAACGGAAAACGAAGTTGATCTGGTCTGATTACCATCAAAGATGGATTACATTCTTAAAATAGAGGTGATGAGAAATATGTTTCATTCAAGATAATACATTAGAGTGCCTTTCTGATGATAGTAGCTATTAGGAAGAATTGGACATGGAGACAGTAACAACGATGCAGATCTAGATCTAAATAAATTCTGTAAGTGACTAGGGTGACAAGTGCCACAACCCTTCGCAAACATCGTAGAGTAGCTAGATATCTAAATCTAGAAAAGGCGAATGCTGGAGAAAGGATAGAAAACATTTAGAATATTCTTATATTCATTTATGATTGTCTTTGTATTATAGATGAAAATGTAAAACTTAAAGTAAAATTTGAGCATTTCTTCCAAGCGTCCAGAAATAAAATATTTGATGGCCCGGGTGAATCAGAGTTCAAAAGGTTAAACAGATGATCCGGACTGGGTTGTAACTTACGGCCCCGGGTCTCCAGGCCGGCAAGGGTTGGTCACTCTCTGCTGGAGATGGCTGGCCTCATAGTAGCTTTGGGGGATCAGCACAAAGTAGTCCTGGAAATATATACACATGATAAGGGTAGGGGAATAAAGCAACACTCAAAATAGGGCAACAAATGCATGTGGCTAAAACAAATACCCACCTGCAGAAAACATTTTCCAAGCTGAATCCATGAGCAAAGTTCATTCAGGCCTACAAATGTAAATTTTAAGAGTATTCTAATGTTTAATAAAATGTGTCACACCTTTGACTATTTATCTCATTCTTCACCTCAAAAATAAAAGTGAACATTACATAAGACAATCCATCTCAGTCTCATGTATCTCAGAGTTCAGAGTCATTATATGTGTACACATACATACATGTATTATCCCTTTCGCGTTTAACCCGGCCGAAACCAGCCGAAACAGAATGGTATTCTTCTCAATACCGAGTAGATGCACCTCAATCTGAAATCTTATTTGTGGGCAAATCACCGATCTGGGCGGGGCTGAAGACGTGCCACCGAGCCACCGCTCCAGAGGTTGTTACATTTTAATTGCACAACACCTTTGGCCGGTGTAGAGATAAGCTCCACAAGATGCCGATCGTGGCTTACCGCTCCCGTGTCAAGCAATCACATTATGTAACAGGGGCCATGTGTTTTTTCGGTAGCCTGAGAGACCCACGCTTCCTGACTTGCTAAAAAACAGACCTGGGAGTGACCAAAGACATGGTCCATTTAAATCCGACCAATCACTAGACAGGTGGTCAGAGGCAATCATTGTGTGGAGAGTTGCAATGAGTTGCGCAAGGAAATCTCGGCAGGAACGAACAAGGGTGAATTGGGGCGGGGTTTCTGGGTACCTTATATCTATCAAGATTCAATGAGGGTGGGGAGGATCAGACATAACCTGTAAGAGCCCAATTTGCGAAAAGGAGTCTTATATAGCTAAAACTCAGTTACTTCTTAAACACGAAAGGGTTATATACATTTACATACTATACATTTTCCACTATTATCTTGTATAAAGAATGTATACATAATATATTCTTCTAAAACTGTTTTGCAAATAATTTATGTATTATAATAGATCTATACATATATGTGCATTTTATTATTTTCCACTGCCTTTTCATTTTATAATATAATAATAGCTCAACATACATTTTTTTAAATGTTTTCCTTTACTATTTTGCTTATATAGATATTATACATTATATATAAATATTAATTATGGACAGAGCTGTGACCTGAAGGGCAAATCTGATAGGTCCTCTGTCATTATGACAAAACTCAAGTCACGTTCTCTGTCATTATGCCAGCCAAGATAGTAAAATTACATTTATATGACTATATATAATATTGCACTAATCATTCCTTCAGGAGTGGCGAGTAACAAATGCACATTATACTATTTAATATCTTTATTATTTTTTATTATCATATTTTCTGCTATAGCACTAATATTGTATAATAATCTATGTACAAGCGCTGTGTGCAGGTTAATATACCAGAAAAATGTTGTTGGGAAGATTGGTAGAGATGGTCCAACGCCCTGGGTTGAGGACGAATGACTGCACACTTCCACTGGTCACTGTTGCAAACCGTGGGTCACGGGACGGGACGAAGGACACCTCACCAGTCTGAAACATTAAAAAATATGTTACAAAATCTTACGATATTAATAGAACACTGATCGCTTTTATTGAAAAACTGAGAAAGTGTTTCTTCAATGAAATTAGAGAATGCTAGTTGGCCACATGCCGGAGAAAGGGACAAGTTGAAGGAGATGAGCTGACTAGATAAATCTTATGTCTTTCTAAGTTATAAACAATGCCTTAAGCTGTATGTGATCCTCCATCACATGAACCATGGTCCACTACCTAAATTCACACAAAAATATAGGGAGAGAGCACAGAGTGCTCCATATCATTAACCAGGCAGGCCCCTGATAGTGATGGCCGTGCCACCCACTTGTCATTGATTTATGGTGCGTATTAATTTATGGTGCCTGATGAAACACCGCTAAAATAGCAACTGGTGAGAAAAATTTTAAGCCGTCACACGAAGGATTTGATTTTGTTGATAAGAGGAACACATTTAACACCTTAGTGGCCAGCAAAGAATATATGTTAATGTGTCTTTGCCTTTCATTAAGTAGTAATAGCAACTATTTATGAGAAGCTTTTAATTTTTCCTTTTGAAAAGACTGATTTATATTTGCACATATAATCATGTCCTAATTGTTCTGAACTTAACATACAAAGAGAAATATGATCACAGGGTACACTCATGACTGAGTTATATATATTCCTCCACCACCTTCTGTATTCCACAATACGCAATTCACTTTCTGTATCAAGTCCACTCTCCTCATGTGTGATCCATACCAACAGCATCTGGTCTCTGACTGACAACCTGTCCTACCTGTGTGATATCTGTCGGAGAGTCAGGAATGAGGGTGACGGTACCCTTCACAGGGTTGTCTTCACGGTTGATGAAGCGATAGATGATCTGATACAGACTGGGGATGCGGATATCTACATCCATTAACACTTCGGGCTGGAGAAAAAGATAGATGGGAAAGGCGGATAGGGGTGGGGTTTACAGAACAGCTTGTTACTTTATGGGCAGATGAGGTGGAAAGATTTTTAATAAATGTGTCATGGGAATGGAAAGAAACAGAGAGAAGATGAAGAACTCAATATATTTAATGTAATGAGGGGTATGAAGTGAAAGAGAAAGTGAGATAAAGATTTGTTATGGCTGTATACATAAATCTATCACACCAGAATCAACCAGGACTCCTCAAAACTCTCAAACTTTTCTAATATAGTGCACTTGATGCGGGTGCAAACCTGAATAGGAGTCAGAACAGCATAGCCTCTCCAAGAGAAACCTGGGAAGATTCTCTCATCATAGCCGTAACGGATACGAGCTCCCTCAGGAGTTTTCCCATCTTCAATCTCGAATTTGTACTGGTGCAGAGTGGGCACAAAGTGACCGGAGATGGCTCTGCAGATGAGAAATAAAAATATACATATATTTTTCAACAAATAACAGATTTTACATTCAATCAACTTCCTTTAAACAAACAGTAAAACAAAAGGTGGTTACGCCTCATACATACAATAGTAAAATGGCATAAGCAGCCTGTTGTAAAGCCATCTTTTGGGAAGGAAAATGCCAAGATATTCGAGGTCATTAACAATCTGGCTGGCTCCGAGAAGGGCATCCCATTAAACATTTGCTACAAAACAAGAAAAACATGCCCAAGGTAACAAGTGGCATCTAGGGCTAAACCCTAAAATTATGAACAACAGCAGCTAGATAAACGGCTTTAAACAAATACTAAAAGATAGCCTGTAAATATATTCAGCTCATAATTTACCATAGACAAAATACCGATGAGCTTTTCAATCAAAGCTTTGTCAAATACATGTCAATGATTATCAGGTCAGGGAATATTTCCTTGCGACCGGTACCATATAACCCAGTACTGCCTGTGCCAGATCAGGTAACATTTCCTTGATACCGGTGCCACGTGACCCTGTATATCCTGTCATGTGGCCATGTCTCATCAGCATAGACTAGTGAGACTGCATACCTAGCATGTTGTAAAAACTAACTTATGGAAAAACGAAAGCAGAAACATATCCGTAATCTAGTCTCTTGATGGTAGGGCATCTGGTCATAAAACTTCTGCTCTAAACAAAATAATGAGAAAGGGTGCCTTAAATAGATATGTTGTGTCTCAAGCTATGAACTATAATCATGCTCATTAACTGAAAAAAATAGATAATTATAATGATTGTCCATAGACATGTTCTGTATCCCTCAATCTGTCCGTCCATCACAATTGCTGTCTAAGTCATTCCTTCTTTATTTTTAGAGGTCTTTTTGTTTCCTCCTATTTGCTCTGCTTCCGAAACAGTTTTCTTTGAGTTTGCCGTTCAGTGCTTCTGTTTGTTCATCTGTTGTCATCCAACAAGCAAATTTTTCCAAAAACATTTCCTTAAAGTGATAAAATGGAAGACTAAAACAAAAAGGTTCAGAATGTGCTAGATTGCCCTCGTGAATTTCCTGTGGCATTGGATAATCACATAATGGATTGAGAAGCATCACTGGAGCCAAATTGAACCAGAGACAAGCTAGTACATCATGATGATGACTATTTCTTGACGTCTCATGAGATTTGCCAAAGCAGTAGTAAACTTATGACCATCAAACACAAAAGTATATGTGGACATACATGTTACATTGTTGTCCCATGATTCGCTGTTTGCACACACACTGGCCCGTCACCTTGTTACAGGTCATTCCCTGAGAGCCTCCACGGTCACAGTTGCAATCTGAGAACAAACAAATTACAAGCGTTCGCATTCTTCTTCCTCCTTGTCATGCAAGGGATGGAGGAATCTCAGAATAATTAGTGCAAATTATTGATTTTTACATTCTTTGATATTTCAATTCACACATTACGAGAGTCAATAAAATCACAAATAGTCTGCTATATTGTCTAGTTTTTATAGTGATACACATTATCTACTACGATGTATAGTTATTATAGTGGTACACAATGCTACAGACTACTATAATGTTTATTTATTAAATAACATACAATGTTTTACAGTCACTCAAGGTTGAAATAGGGATGTGTTTATCATAAATATATTGTTTAGTTATAAGATTTACATTATTCAGTATTCCAAATTCTTGACATAGCAACTGGTGTGGTTTGCTCTATTCCTACATGTAAGATACATTTTGATCATTGATATCTGAAGAACAGTTGCCTTTTATTATTCCAATTGTCCATCACATCACACCTTTCCCTATGTACTCACTACAACCTCACTCTGGTCATCTTTGATCGTATAACCTGTTCTTACCTACACAACCGAAGGGATTGTCCTCATTCAGGTTAAAGAACCCATCGAGGCAGCGGTTGCAGTCCTGACCACCAACATCGGGTTTGCAAACACACTGGCCGCTGTTCATGTCACACCGGTTGATGCCTGACAGGGTGCCAGCCTTGAAGCAATCACATTCTAAAGAAAAAATGCATCGCTCCTTTTAGCAGAAATATTTTTCTATCCACCTAGACAGATGATTCAACAAATATGGGACAAACAAAATGCACAATCTAACTACCTGTGTCAGCCAGGAAACATTTCCTTGTTATGGATACCATGTAACCCAGTAGCATTCGTGGCATGGCTATGCTTCACATCTCTCTACTCTCCTCCCTGTTTCTCCACTCCCTCCTGTCTCTCCACTCCACTCTCTCCGTTTCTCCATTCCATTTCTCTCCATTCTCTCCCTGTTTCTCCATTCCCTCGTGTCTCTCCACTCTCTACCTGTTTCTCCGCTCCCTTCCTACCTCCTTATCTTTCCACTTCCTCTCTGTCTCCACTCCTTTCCTGTTTTTCCATTCCCTCATGTCACTCCATTTCCTCCCAGTATCTCCATTATCTTCTTGTCTTCCACTCCCTGACAATCTCTCCACTCCCTCACACATACCTCCCCCACCACCCCCACCCTCCCGAAAAAAAAATCCCCACACACCCTCTTTCTCTTTCGACTATCTCCCTGTTCCCGTTTCTTCAATTCGTCATTGTTTCCATGTCTTCCCTGCCCTTAACTCTTTTGTGACAGACTTTTTTTAAAGTTTGGACAGAGGCCATTTTCGTTAGCCAGGACGGTGCGATTTTCAGAATGTACATTGCGTCACAAAACTGATTATAAACCCTAAAGTTTACATAGAAGGCCAATGGACTATATATTTTGGAAAGGAAATTAATTTCCTATCATCTGGTAGCAAAATAAACATATTATTGATAAAACTGTGGGTAGTGCATGCAACATAATAACAAAAAACAAAAAATGCAAAGAAACGACAGCAAATGGGAACAAAGAGATAACAATCTACACAAAGAACAAGATTCAAGCTCTCTTGTTGCCCTTGATTTTGCTTACTACTCCAGGGAAGGGGGTTGACTCTTATGTCTAATAATAAGAATGAACAATTTCAAACAACAATACTTCGCCGAAGTATACCTCAGAACAAAGAGGCAGTGCTCGTGTCATTTTTACTGCAGCGCGGCAGAGTTCACATATTCTTATGTTTCCGGTACCGTAGATTTCATTTCTGACATCGGCTTGTTCATAGAACGGCACACGGAGTGATTATTATATAATTATAAAAGTCCGAACGAGATACGTCCTAACGTCCTGGAGAACTCGGAAATCGGCCGATTCCATGACATACCTCGTACGTGGGGCTGTCATCTTGGCTAGCGATTTAGGATTTACCAGGTACATGAGCAGTCATGAACGGGTTAACAACACCAACCCCTCCCCTCAATTCTACTGACCTTGGCATCCATCAGGATTGTTTCTGTCGAGATTCCAGTAGCCAGGCTTGCAAGTGTCACAGATGCGCCCCGTGACCGCATCCTTGCATTCACACAGGAGGCCACTGGTCACAATCCCACAGCCACCCAGTGGGTAGCCAGGTAAATCTTTGGCTCCGTCTGGGTTGCAGTTGCACACTGACAGACAGACAGACATGATCAGGGAAAAAAAATTATTAAAATTCATTTTTCAATATAAAACTGAATTAAGTACCAATATTTTTCAAAGCTGCCAACACAATGCATTGCCAAAGATAAAATAAGTAGTAAAGTTCGAGGAATTTCATTCTACTGTTATTTTAGTTGTTTTGTGAGGTATTAGTTCTCAGATAAAAAAAGTCAATGTGTGACACTGTTATCACCAACTGTCCGTATGCTTATAAATGATTCTACACTTCTCACCTTCACACATGGGGTAGTTGTAAAAATTTTCTCCGCAATTTTGACACATCACGCCAACAAAGTTTCCACGACAACGGCATTGGCCAGTAACTTGGTCACACGACTGACCAATGGAGCCGTAGAAGTCACAATTGCAAGCTGAAAGAAAGTATGAATACATTTTTACAAGTTGCTGAGCTATATAGAAGTAATTTTTACAAGTAGCTGAGCTATATAGAAGTAATCTTAGCAAAATATGCAAGTTGCACTCAAAAGTGGACCCTATCACAAATATTGCTTGCTAAAATATTCATAAGAATCATAAAACATTTAGCAAAAAATATGTGCATACTTAAGGCTTCTGCTACTCACTGACCAGCATTATACCCTGATGATCCCTGTCTCCATTAACACAGCAATATTGAAAGTCGATTTACCAGGCACATATGATGTGACATGTGACTAGGAAAGTCTAACTGACAGTAATAGGCAGTCTAAATGATTCAGTCAGTATATGTGAAAAAAAAAGAAGAAAGGGATTAATACCACTACCGGTAATAATACATAATATTCAACCCTGGCCCTACTGTCTAAATTCCGGCGTACAAAAGAAAGTGTGGCTTGTTATATTTTTTTTTTACATTTTGTCATAAAATTGGAATGGGCTCAGATAAATGGCTACAGTGTCTTTATAGCCCAACACATTCTAATGGAAGTTGGGCCATTTATCTTTGAGTGCCAGTTTCCTTCAGTACACACACACACATGCACACGCACGCACACACCACACCCACACCCGCACACGCACACGCACACACATCCGCACACGCACACGCACAGGCAGACACAGGCAGGCACGCACATACGCACGCACGCATGCACACGCGCGCACACACACACACACACATGTGTATATATATATATATATATATATATATATATATACACCGGTAAGAATTAGATCTAATCACAGAATACTGAGTATATATGATGAAAATGTAGACATTCTCTTGGTCTGCTATGGAAATCCCTTTTCCACAAGAACAAAAAACAAAAAGAGAAACCACCAAGGTGTATTGTAGAGAACACAATCATGATTCATTTATTTCATTTGAAAGACACAGTTGTTTCAATCATGATTCATTTATTTCATTTGAAAGACAGTTGTTTCACAGGAAGATTGACTGCTTACTTGGATTACTTGGAAAACAGTTTAGCTTAGTATTTTGATACACAAAAAGTATAATTTGTTTACCTCTAGTTCTTTGCAAAACATTACATACATGTAAATGTTACAAATTATGATTATCCAAGTTTTAGTTATTACCATTACTGTTTTACATATATCTGTGATGAATAATATTAACATTATTCATAAACTTTTACACACAATTTTATTTCAAGTGTTAGGAAGATCCTCAATGTTCGACTCTTTGATGATGAATCAGGAAAAAAGTGGATGAAAAGTGTGATGGAAATGGACTATGAAATCCTGTGTGTTAGTCAGGTACTGTCAGTGTTTTTTTTTTACGGTACTAATCATTTTCAATGTGTCATACTTGCATGTAAGCATGACTTACTTTTGAACTTTTCTGTGCTTCACAAAATATATTGCCTTGTGAACGCTTGATTCAATGATGTACATGTTTATTCCAGAAGGTTTATTTAAAATTAATGTTTTAAATTGAAATTAATTTTGAGAATAAAAGTATAATTTACTTTCCATGAGATTGAAATAATATAGTTGTATGATGGATTTTCTTTGTATTTATATTTAGTTCACATTAGATGCTACACTGAAGGGATATAAACCAGATTTCCGAATAGCAATGAGCCATGAGACCTCCATACTGTTCTACAATAAATTTCTGGAAGCTCTGAAGTCTCAATACAAAGCGGAGAAGATTCAAGGTTTGTTGCTATCTTTACTAAGATTGTTTTGGATATGATCAAACATTATGTGGAGATATTTTTGCTCTAGCCTCATTATCATACATCATAAGATGATATTGCATCATTCACTTTTGCCTTTGTTTTCCTGGATTATTAATGGTCAATCTGAGATTCTACATATATCCTTATTATTATCAAATATCAATCACATCCTTCACACTTAATTAAATTTTAGCACTGTTGTCCCTGCCTTACAAAAAGTGGTTTCATATTTTGCTCTAACAATTTACTCTGAGTTAATTTATGTCTCCCTCTAGGTCTTGGTCCTGCTCACTTTCCTGGTTTTCTAATTTCCTGGTCCATTCTTCAGTGTCTTGTCTGTGTATGTGTCCCAATCATACGTTCTAACTCAGAGATTCCAGAAAACCCCTTACATCTTTTTAATTCCATATCTTGCTCTACTTTAAAATTAATTTATAATTATAATACAGTGTAATCCGCTTATATCGACATGCTTTTGGAACCCGATATGATGTCGATATTTAGAAATGTCGATAAAAACAAATACTTAGCCAAAGAGGAGAAAAAATAAGGGGAGGTCAACGGCGAATAAAAATGTAATAGGCCTAAGCTTACCAGCACGGGATTGACTTTGAGGGAATGGCAAGCTACACTTTAGCCTATAGTCTTTGGTTTGCTGTTGGTCTCTGCCGCTCTGCCCGTGCCCCACTCTCACCTTCCTTGCTGACTGCGCCACTCCTTTCACTAGTATAGTATGCTTATAATCCAGCTTTGGTTCTGTTCCGAAGTTTTACGCAACCTTGTAATGTTATTTTTAGCTCAAATCTTGAGCATCTCAAGCTTCTAGTTGTAAACGCTGAGACTGAGAGAAAAATTAGTAAAGGCGAAATCAACTGAAGTTTATTATTTGATTAGGACAAAGAGGGATTTGGCATGAAATGAAGAATGAACACAGATGTTAATACGCTTGTGTTGAATTCAACACAACCGTTCATTTTAATACAAACACAGAGAGATTGGTGCCGGTTCATGCAAAAAGAAATCAATGCACGCGAAGATCAACTCATCCAACTGCAACACAAGGGGAGTGCACTGTAATAACTTTGATTGTATAATATAGGTCATAAGTTTCTGAACTTGCACCACCCACCTTCTTCTGATCCTTGAGAGTTGTACAACTTCTGAGACACTGTCGGCACTGAATTACTCTTCTTGACAACAGCACTATGGTAGCCCCTCCTAACTGCATCCTCTCATTCAATCTAATTTCACCCTCATGACTGAATCCTGGTACTCTCTATGTTATAGCATTGAACATTCAAAGTTAGAGTAACTTGGAGACAAGATTATACATTAAAAATTGATCATGCTGTTACATACTTGTGTATGCACATGTCTTAGATTTAATTGTAGATCTATTATTATTTTAAATTTGTTTTCATCTATCATTGTTTTCATTCAGCATTGTATGCAGTTATATTCCGTTATAGAAAGAGGTGGTGGGAAGTTATCATCTAAAGGAAGAAACTGTTCTTTTTATGAACCAGCGAACCCCAACTTGGGAAAATTTTGTGCCGTAAAATTGATGATGTTTTTGACGATGATACAGTTATATGCAGTGTGTAGTTCTACAGTAACAGACAGTTCTAGAGTAAAGCAAAATTCAATTCAACTTTCTGCATGCAAAAATGTTTATAGATTTAGAAAATCTAATTCTAGTTCTAGTAGGTCCACAGTTTTGTTTGTCTACTACAAATAATCTAATTTTTCTGTCCTTTTGTATTTTGTACAGAAGGAAGATTTGGAGAGTTCATGCAAGTTCATATTCAGAATGATGGGCCTGTCACTATTCCACTGGAATGCCAGGCAAATAAAGTACCGGTAAGCTCATTTTAAATGGCATGACACACAATAGAGTTATTTCAGTGACATGATAATAATACCGTAAGTAAAGTTTTTTTTACCCAACCCTGTTTCTGATCTTTAAAAGATTTCACAGAGGACTAGTGAGCATAACTCAAGGATGCCACTTTTCCGGGCGAAGCCAGAAATACAAATTTTTGGCGTGCAGCAGTTTCTCATTCGACTAAGGCTTTGTCCGATATCATGGACCGGATTAGAGTCGGAACTTTTTTTGCCCCGGTGAAAAGTTTTGACTTACAGTCGGCCGTCTTTCCGGGCACTCTGATATACTTTTGCTCATGTGTTATTACTCTGTTTACGTCCTATTTGTGTCAATGAGTGTTAAATTCAAACAGAAGAAAGATGAAGCTATGTAACTAACGATTTTGTGAAGAGAGGTGACGGAAGTTTTAAGGTTTTAGAGAAAAATGTGAAAAATTGATTCAAGCGAGAGTGGCTACAAGAGAAAGTTCAGGATGATTCATTCTTGAAAATGAAGGAACCAGGTTTTATATATTGTGTAGTGTGCGAGGAAAAAAATAAATTATGCAGGGCTGCCAAGTATTACGAAAAAATCGTAATCATTACTATTTTCGATGCTCGATTACGCCTTTACGATCGTAGTTACTAAAATTCCGAATTTCCGATCGTGTAAATTTCGCCGAACCTTGTCAAGCCATTTTAATTGATTTTTTTTTAAGTAAAAAAAAAAGAATGTCTTATTTTATAATGAGTGACCCGTGCCCCTTTCTCAGTCCCTTAAAGAACGGGCTTTACTGGAGTTTGCCGAAGGTATTGAACGTTTTGTGTCTGGGGGGGGGGGGGGGGG
>JAUEKS010040982.1:0-10253 GCA_031762815.1 Tylodina fungina
CGCGCTGCAAAGAGCTTCTGTACTAAGTCGCTCGCGGCTCCAGGCATTAGACACAGACAGACAGACAGACAGACAAATGGCCAAGCCCAAAACAATACACAACATTGATGATTTACCATGAATGGCAAGCAATTAGTAATGACTCAGGTATGAAACATTATCTGAAATAAACAAGAACGTTCTGCCTTTGGACACAATTTTCAGGTAATTGTTGACATACCTTCATGGGAGGGAACTTATGGTAAGGAGCTGTCCCTGTCGCCAGTTCAATGGCAGTGATGCCAAAACTCCAGATATCAGCTTTAAAGTCATAGCCTGTCACCTGAAAAGCAGCATTACAAATGGTTAAAGGCAGAGCAGCAACATATACCAACATGGTCAGCACACCAGAAAGAGACTATATCATCAACTTTTGTATGCCTAACAAGCTTACTGGTTCCTATATTCCATTGCCACCTGATAACATCAGACTGACTGTTTATAGCATCCCCAACCTTACTGGCTATATATTCTGATTTCACAGAATTTATAGTCTTAAAATGAGACACAACAGATTGTATTTTTTACTCATGGCATTACAACATGCATGGTCAGCAGACATGTAGTCAGAATGACGTATGTGCTGACCTGGAAAAATCAGATATGGCTTATTGTAACTAAAGAGAATAACAATGAAAAGTAATTTTTTAGCCAAAATGAATCAATAGGTTACTGCCCCTCGAAGACTTCCTAAGTCCTGGTCCAGTTACGAACTCTATTTTTTCCTACTGTGTCAATGGCTGCTTGAAATGCACTCAAAGCGTTACCCAGCTCTCCACACAAAGCATAGTAAATAACCTATAAGTGAGGATAAAATCCTGACCCTGTCCAAATCCTGATATGTCAACACAACAAAAATAAAAAAATTTCATTCAAATCACATATTAAACGAATATTATTAAGATTTAGAAATAAAAGTCAATGACATATACCTCCCTAAATCTGAAACTGTTTTGTCTAGCCTACAGAGTTCCTATTTCTAATGATCTAACAAACTTTCAAGATTTGATGAGGGTTAGAGATAAATGCATAATAAATATATGGCTAACATACAATACAACCCATAAATATCACTTAACGGTGTTCACACGCATTAATAAGAGGAATCCCCAGATAAATAGGTTAATGTGACCATTTCACCTCACCCAATAAGATGTTTTGTTACAAGTTGAAAGGGTTTCAAACACTAGAATACATGATTTTGTATGTAGATCTGATACGACACTCGATAAACAATGGAGACTAATGGAATAATAAGAAACGAACTTTAATAAATTTCACTTACTCACAATGTCAAAGATGCTGGCTCAAATAGAATAACTTTCACACACTGGATCCCTTTCTTAGGTAGACGGTATCACACTGGCTGACTGACTGCTCATTCACTGACTTTTCACTTCCTTGTTTATGTAATTGTGTCACTCTCCCGAAAGGTCTGGATTTTCCTGATCTGTGCAGAGTATTCCCGTATGCCCCCGAATGCCCTAGAAGCCACCAAACATGCGCACCTTACGTCGGCAAAATGCGTGTTTACCAAATTTAGTCACAACTATTCGCACTGACATACTTAAATCTATTCTTAAAATTGAGACCAACTCGATACATAGGGCATAGGACCTAACACATTATCAATGTGTTACATGTGTGTTGCATAGAACCGAGTGAACTTAAATATCAGTGACTGAATATTTAGAAAAAAGGGACGACTTACTTGCTCCATGACCTCTGGGGCCATCCAACATGGAGTACCTACAAAGGTGTGTCTCACAGAGTCACGAGTCAGGTCTTTACCAGTCGCCAACCAGGCACTGACACCAAAATCTGGGTTATAAAGATTGGCACAATAGAACAAAAATGACTTAAATGCTTCTAAAAAGTGTGCAAATATCAATGTATTTGTATGCAACAAATTGTAGGGCTGACATATATCGCCCCATATAAAATTGCTATACAAGCCCATCAACACCAGAGAAATTGTACAATTGCCTAATACAAAAGAGGAGAACAACGTTCATCACCCTTAAGTGATCATATATATATATATAAATATATATATATAAATATATATATATATATATATATAATTTCCTCCACCAGATATTTCAAGTCAACAAGAACAGAAGAACAAAAGTCAACAGACCAATTAGAAACAAGAAGGCAGAACTGACAGCAACAGATGCAAGAGGAGCTGAAGATACCTACAGAGGAAACTCAACATGAACATTGTCCTTTCGAGGACGCCCCAAATTATTCTTTGAAAAACTGCCTTTGGCACCCCAGCAGGCACTTTTTAAAACAACCCGTCAGTTTCGTGGTCTCCACCAGAGGAGACTACAACTTCAACTAGCTTATACAATCTAACTGACAATTCGCCCATCCTAACACGTAATAATGCCATGGCCAACAACAGAACCAGAAGACTCTGAATATCCACATTAATGAAACCATTATCACCACCGCCAACAGAATTGTAGTATTGACAGATGTCGTTCAAACATGTGATGAATGTGAATGTGAAAACAATTTTTTTTTAAAGTAGCCAAAGAGCCAATTATTGTTAGGGTCATAATTGCGTAATGGTTGAGCACTGTACTACAAACCAAGAGGTACTTGGTTCAAACCTTGCAACTAGCACACATCTTGTTTTCCTTTAGCAAGAAAATTTACCCATGTTGCTTCCTTTAACCCAGGTGAAAATGGATATGTTTCGGCTGAGAAAGCATTTTGCAAGACTAGCATCCTAATCAGAAAGTGATGGATAGAATCTGTCACTGGCCACTTCATGCTACTATAACCAGGATAGGCTCCGGCCGTATGAGGCGATTGGCTCAAAAAGGACTAATTCTTCTACTAATTATTATCAGGAATTTCTTCCAGACTATACACATAAACAGGTTGAAGAAAAAAGGATATATAAAATATGTAGGTCTTCCTCAAGCAGGTTGAGGCATGTCTACAAAAGAACACACTAGTAGAACAAGTGAATAAAAAGAGTCCACTTGGAATATGTTAACTACCCTTCTGAGACACCTGCAAGCATAACCTCAAGACAATGGATATCATCACTGAATAAGGTGAGGTGTTGCACTAAAAGTGTCATCAAAATAGTGATCGGAAAACAGCGTCTCCAGATGACAAGCTTCGAAGATTATGACAAGAATCATCCCTGCCTTTGTGAGGAACTGAAGCATCTCAAGTCAAGTATTCTGTCTTAAATGGGACACACCATGTCCCAAACAGAGAAAATGCTAGAGTACAATCCCTCCAATCCAATAACTCACATCACAATCAACGTGACTTGACACACATAAACACAATCATGAGAGACAGAATATTAAAAAGCATATAATAAAAAAGCACCAGCCATTTAAAAAATAGTCACATATTTGATCAGTATTTATCGGGGACATTGATGTACCTGTTTAATTCACACAATATTGTGGCCAGTCACAGAGGATTAGTTAAGGCATAACACATCGCAATCAGCTGTTTAAGAAATGTCTGATAGTCATGAGGTATATGTTTGAATAATTAATGATGTTAACACTTTTGCAAAGATATTTAAAAAATAATAAAAATGTATACTACTTTTAAACATATAATATAATCAATCATTGGTTGATCAATGAGAAACCTACCTGCAACAAAGACAGCTCCATCATCTCCCATAAGGATATTTCCAGCTTTAATATCCCTGAAAGAGAAATATGTAGGCAAAAAATAAACATATTATAACTCTTTAAAATCAAATAATTATTCAATATCCTTGATTACATTTATCTTTCCCTTTGTTATCAAATGCTGTGCTGATACTTCCCCCCTCGTGTTGAAGGCTACTATTATTTTTATTGTAGGCACTTTGGGTTTATAATTAATTCAAAGAACAGATTGAAAAAATTATATATTTCCAATCATGCAAAAAAATTCATTATTATACATTCTTACTGTATAGTCAGGGAACATTCTGTAAACCAATACTATAATGTAGCATGGCCATGTCTCACTGGCATAGAACAGTGAGGCTGTACAACCAATGCATTAAAAAAACAGAACTTTGGAAAGACAAAAGCTGAGGAGACATCTATAGTTGACAAGAATCTGGCTGATGTCAGGAAAGGCATTATGTCATAAAACTTTTCCCCAAAACTAATGAGTAATCTTAAACAAATACGTGGTGCCTCGCTCAACCCCTGACACACTGAACACCAACCACAAAACTGATGGTGATAATGACGGTTGTAATTAAAAAAATGTCAGCCCAAGTAGCAAGCACAAAAAATGGATATTATGGAGTAAACAGTGTGCAAATGTACAAAAAGGACAATTGCGATTGCTAAGAGACCATTATCTGACCTGTGTATCTGACCACTTGCATGAAAGTATTCCAACCCTTTGAGCACTTCTTTCATCACAGTGGCAATACAAGCTTCATCAAGGACACCAGATTTTCCATATCCGGATCGAAGTCTCATCTTAATGATGTCCAACATTGATCCTAAGACAGAGGTGATGAGTTATTGAGACACACAGATGCAAAAAATTACCTGTCTGACATTTTTTAACTCAAATTTTTCGCAACTTATATTTTGCAATGATATATCAACACATATCTCATGCAAATTTATTTACAAAACAAGACAGAAAATTGATTCAAGCAAAAAAACAAACAAAAATTCAATGATATTGTGAAGCAAATGAGTTGACTATTGTACTTTTTAAGTGAATTTTAATTCCCTATATCAGACGAATAAACAAATATAAGGAATTGTAATCCACTTATTTTTAACCAATTTTGCAGTTCTATTGGAATAATTAACTTGTGCAGAAGGACAAAAATAGGATAAAAATATGATTGAGCTCATTCAAGGACAACCCTACACAACCTAGGCTATTGTAAGGCCCAGTAGCCTAGTGAATTTATAAGCAATTATATTATTATAGCTGGAACCAAATATATCTTCGAGCGTCCAAACATTTAATGTTGCTTGATAGATCTCCATCATAACAGTTCACAGTGCAAAAGGATAGCGTGCAACTTTGACCGGAATTTTGCCCTCATGTTGTTCCTCAAAATAAGTCAGATGAATCATTCTGCATAAATTATCTACACTACACTGGTTGAAATTTTAGCATGGAATATAAACAATTGACTTACAACAGTGGGCCAATTAGCAGTGAACATACTCAACTAGAAGATTACAATACATTTCATGTGTTTCTAAAACAAATGTAAACAAATGTCTATTCAACATATAATACATACCTCCACCACAGAGCTTCATGACAACCCACAGCTCATCTTTTACAACAAAAGATGTGTAGTAACATACAACATTCTCATGCTTGCACTGGCTCATAGCACGAATCTCTTTCTGAAAAAAGAAATAGGAATATTATATTAAACATTTTTTTCTAAATATAACATTGTTCAGATTTAAGATTCTAGATCTACATCTAGGCTAAGTATCTGCTCAATAGTTTTAGCGTGCTTCTTACAGTTTAGATGTCAGTGTTGTTTGATAATATGGTAAGTTGGGCTTTCTTCTTCCTGAAGAGGTCTTTCCCAAGCATCTGCTTCATATCGCTCTAAGTGAAGAGATTAAAAACACTTTTAGTAGCAGGGATTTTCATTCTGCATATTGCGTAAGTCAGGGAGAATGCCCTTATGGCGTAGCTGCGCAACATCTTGTTCTGCATGAAAAATTCTGAGGCATGCCATTAAAAACAATATTGTCAACAAAGAGACTCTTTCTGTGTCTTTGGAAGGTGTTTAATCATCTGTGAATCCCTAGGTTTTGCTTGTTTCAGCAGACTCCCTTTCCCTGCCAGGAGCCAGAAAACGGAGATCTAAAACAAAAAATGACAGTTTGGCAACACCAAGAAAGACATGGCTGAGGCAGTAAAAGTACAAGATATCAAAGACCAGTCGCTGTGAACACAAAATTCACTGCAGTGACCTCCGATGACAAGTAAAGTTAAAAAAAGAAGAAAACAAAAGAAATCTCTTCCTCCGCCCAACATCTATTGCCTGTTTTCCTTCCAGCAAGCCATCCTTGATTCCCTGTGTGAATTGAAAGGGTATATCCTCAATTCAACTCGTCTTGAATCAGCTTGATCTTGGCCTTGTAACATTGTTTCATGTCACCATTTCAATCTTGCATGTTTATCATTCTTTCAGTTATCTTTCGATTAATTCGTTAATTGAAATAAGGAAGATTGGTTCTATGTTTTTTAGGATCAGTCAATTCTTTTTAGGGAATATTGTTAACATACTGTCTTTCAAAATATGAGTCATGTTGTAGCCCATTAATGTATAAATTTCAGCAAGTTGGCTTTTCTGAGATCTCCCAATTACACTCTTCACTACGGATGGTATCTGATAAGTTTCCCATAGTGGAAGTGGAACCAAATTCTGGAGCAAACCTTTTTTCACCATGGTGACATTCATTAAAAATAGGACAAGATGACACTACCAATACCTGTATCACCAGCATAACACCAAGACTATGTTATCCATACTCGTTACCCTAACACTGCAAATGAATACAAAAATAATCAAAATTAGGTTTTTAACTTGGGTGCAATATATTGTTTCCTTGTAACTGACCAGGAGCTCTTCAACGGTGGTGTTGCATTTTTCAAGGTTGATACGCTTGATTGCACATTTTTCGTTGCGAGGCTTGCACATTGCAGCTTGAACCACCGCAGTTGCACCAGCACCTAAGGAAAAAAGAAACTCAATGACACTAAACAAGTATACAGTGAATCTACATAAATTTAAAATATACAATGGTTAAATGTTAAAGTGTAAGGTAAGTTAATAAATGAAAAAGAAAACTTAATGCGTATGTACTTGTAAGTGTACATGCCTTCTATTCACAAGATTTAACAACACAAAAATACTGGAAGCTACACCCCAACATATACATCAAAATAAGTTTTGTTTTGAAGGACATGTTTGATAATAATGTGAAAAAAAACAATGGAAAAAACTTATTTGCTCCAGTAATCATTTCTGCTCTATAAAAAATGTCAAGAAAATGTGGACCCTAAATAGGTAGAGTACGGCATTCCTGTATGCAAACCACACAAAATAGTAGAGCTGCCTATTTTACTAATGGATAGATGGACTTCGATCTAGGATGTGGTCTTTAGGGGGATATCACACATACTGGGAGGGACTGAAGACCACACTAGCCAATGCTGAAGAGGTTATTATATTATTGTACACGAGGTGAGGGATGCAGCCTGGTTTGTGGTGATAGGTGCTTCACACTGCATGCTGCGATTCAGACAAGCGGTGTCACTAACATCTATCTCAATTCTTCTCAGCATTAGGTAATTATAACAATTATGCTGGCAGAGATGCACCATGCAAGTGCATCCTGTTAATGAGAAACAATTAGTGCATCGCAAACTCGCAAAGGGTTCATTCTATCTAAAAGAAGGCTATGTAGATAGATCTAGCCTATTTTGTTTGCAAAGGGTTCATTCTATATAAAAGAAGACTATGTAGATCTAGCCTATTTTGTACGTTGTGAATATTCTCAGCCGGGTTGAGAATAAGTGGGGCATTATTCTAAGCCTGGTCTATCTCCATTCATATCCAGGTTCGATTTTTTGTTTCGCTTCGTCATCTGATTTAAGCCAATTAAGAGTCAGTGGGGATGGCAGTGAGGTGTTGGGGGTTGGAGTGGAGGTGCACCTAAGCCTGTTGATGTGTAAGGGAGACAGTGTGATCGTAATCTTGACGGAATTGGAGTGGAGTATGGCTATGGATCTCCCTCTCCGTCCCCGTCCACGACACTCATGCAGATTACCGTGAGCTGGAAATTTCTTTCCTCACGCAAGTGGTCAGTGTGAGTGGGATAGAGCGGAGTTGACAGAGAGTCGAGAGGTGGGAACTAGCGTAATTAGAGATAGAAGTGTCATGCAACATTGGAACTCGCCTCTAAGCATACTGAACTAGGGTCTAACGAGCATGCTACCCAACAGCGCGTATCGCCAATTGAAGGCCATGTGTGTTTGTGTGTACGCGCAGCGCAGAGAGAGGAAAATGACCAGGAAGTTATGCTGTTGTATCACTAGTTTGGATAACAAAACTATATGATTCATCATCCAACGAGACCCTAGATTTTCACCCCAGCTGAGAATGAGCTGGGTTTTATTCTCAACCCGGTTGAGAATAAGCTGGGTTTTATTCTCAACCCGGCTGAGAATAACGGAATAGCGGCAGAAGAAGAAGAAAGAAGATTTTGTAAGAAAGGCAATATAAGACCTGTAGGTCTAGTGTCCGTGCAAAGACGGAGCAAATGCATGTAGAATCTAGCTGGGAGGGTGGGAGGAGGGGGGACATAACCTCCTTTTGAGCTCTGCTCTGGATTCATTATATTATGGGAGGTGCACTCAGACTCGGATAGGCTAGGCCAACTTACCGATGACACCAAGAAGTTCATAATCATCTCTATCATTGGACCATGGGCTTGAACCAATTCCATCCAATGTTTGAGCTGCCATCGCTTTTGTGTGCTGAAGTCTCACCTGTGGTAAATGTAGATCTAGCCTAGTCCCTGCTGTCAACAGGCAGGTGACTGACTAAGGAAGACAATCGACCAATCACCTTGATATTTTGCCCACAGTAACAGTTTTAGTAGGCCTAGATCTAGATTCTAGACCTAGATCTAGATCTAGAACCTCAAAATCCTCCCAGATCTAGATTCTAGATCTAAATCTTCTCCAACATTACATTACATGCCAGATGTACTTATATTTATCTAGAATGCTTGATCCTGGGGATAGATGGTAATTGCCCTGCCTGTGCCTGGCGCCTGACACTGACACTGACAGCATAGATCAGATTCTCAGGAGGCCTAGCCTACTAGATATTATCTCTGTGGATAGGCCCCTACAGGATCTACTATCTACTAGAAAGATTATATAGGCGAAGAGTCGATTAAATATGGATTCGACTTCAACAATTTTTACGAATCCGGAAGTGACGTCCGCTTGGCGAGGGCTCTAGGCTCTAGGTTATAGGCCTACTTACGGGGAAAACACTCACTCACTAGCCTATGCTAAAATAAAAGTAAAAAGTAAGGTGTTTTTTTATCAGTTCTTCGGGTCCCTTCTGGTGGGTCAAAAGGCTGACAGACTCAGAGAAAGGGGCATCATGCCCATAAAGATGATCAGGAAATCGTTTCAAAGATGTTGTACTTGAAGAAAATGTCTTCCTTTTCCTTTACAAATCTTCATTAGTGGGTAAGCCTACTAAAGAAGTGTTCTCAAAATACAGTGGCCAATCAAGAATGAGTGTCTGGGAAATGACCAATCGGGTAGATCTAGGCCTACCTATAGAGGAAAACTGTCAGAAGATAGCGTTGGAATGGACACGCTCTAAGAAATACGAAAAAATAGAACTGTCAGACTTACTGTTGGGTGGAATCAAATGGGTGGAATCCACAAGGGGAATTGAAAAGCTATTTGCTACGGATTTCCTGGAGGGAGTGGGTGGGTGGGTGGGTAGATATAGGTGTGAAGAGAATTGGTACTCTTGGCGTGAAATAACGAAACTGTCTCAAAATAGGAGTGCGTTGCAATCTCTAGTCCGTGGCTATACTGTGGAAGGGGTGAGGGGCGATGATGATGATGATAATGCTGAGATTGATGACTATTCGAATTCGAAGACTTTAAATACATAATATACTTTAGGCAAGGCACATACTCAGCTCAGGCACTGCATAGATAACACAACGTTGTTGGTTCTGCTGAAATGATCATCGACTGTGACGCAAACACCCATTGCTGCTACTAGTTAATTGCTCCGCTTCATCACGGATGTTCAATCTCGGTGTTCAGTTTTATTTTCTTCTTCTCTTGTTTCTCCTACTTAATGTATATTTAATAGTTTAATAGTTTGTCTTTATGCCTACTTTTCATTCGCAACCCCTTCCCTTCCCTCTCCGCTTCCTCGTCCTTCTCTTCCTTTTTCTATTTCTTCTTTTTCTTTTCCTTCTTCTCCTCCTGCTTCATCCACCTTTTCTATTTCTTTTTCTCCCCTTATGTCTTTCTTTTTATTTAACTCTTCCTCCTTCTATTTCTTCTCCTCCGTTTCCTCCTCTCCTTCTCTTTTCACCATTCCCCTTCTTCTTCTTCTTCTTCTTCTTCTTCTTCTTCTTCTTCTTCTTCTTCTTCTTCTTCTTCTTCTTCTTCTTCTT
>JAUEKS010041093.1:0-10252 GCA_031762815.1 Tylodina fungina
GATATACCTTAATTACAGATAAACAGTATATCAACCTGCCTGCACAACATCTGCTGTTAAAAATCTCCACTGCAGAAGTTCGGATCACACATCAGTAAGCAGAGAGACATTGGACTTTGGTAGTCTGATGACTGTTGATTGTGCTAAACTAGATCTAGATCTACATTAATTTTAATAGAGAACATCTACATTTGATACTTGACAGCAGAGTTTAAACAAATTTTATCTAAATCTACACTAGTTACAAGCCCTCCAAAACTATTCTAGCTTTATTCATTCTTGCTCAGTCTACCGTAAAAAGTCTCTGTAACAAACAGTGCAGTAAATATGTCCTGGGCCCTTGCTGGATTTTATAAGGCACGGGAACTTAGTTGTTATCTCTGGGCAGTAATTAACTACATGTTTTGCTTTTTAGGATTAGGTTGCATGTTTCTCTAGTCTGCAGATCGAAGTAGTCTTTATAGACTCTAGATCTAGATTCTAGATGTAACTCAATATCTAAAATTAAAGTCACGTATCTAGATCTGAGCTGGATTTGCTAAGTGGTTAGAGAACTTTCCTTTCACCTCGGAGACCCGGGAACGATTCCTGTGCAGGGCAATCTATTGCTCTCCAGTCTACCCAACTGTAAATGGGTATCTGATCCTCTTCAGGGATGGTAAAGACAGTGAGGAAGAGGATGGCACCGCCCTCAATAGGCTGGCCCAAGAACAATGAAGACTCGACACTTCATTACCCTACGACCAAAAGGTTATGGGACTACCTTTACTTTTTATCTAGATCTAGTTTACTTCTAGTCCAAAAAGTTAACGTTTGTCAACAATCTTAACTTAACCAAACCTTGTCACATCATCACATAGAAAATCTAGATATTATCTGCCGAATTGTTCTCAATGCTTTCCGTACAAGTACAAACAATGGATTCTCCAACTCCAACTGAGAACGCATGCTGACTCACTGTCTTGATCATTACCTTTGTCTACCTCTGACCAAAAAGAGTGCGACAGCGACTTGTTGTTATCGCTATAGGCTTATGACTTAGGCCTAAACCCTGCCCTGTGCTTGTTTCGCGGATCACCATAAGGTCCTATCCAACCCGACTGACTAGCCTGTCATACGGTAATTCAGTTTTCAAAAGCTTAGTCAACCCGAGCAGCCCCTTCCATGACTTGGTATACTATTTCCGTTCTTCAGTGGCACGGGCATCGTTTCCATGGCTGCCATGGAAGCTCTGTGGCACTTGGCAGGTCTGCCGATGGCGTCATATCCTTGTGAAAACGAAACGAAGCGGAGAACTAGGCTACCATAGCGCATCAACCGGCCGCGTGGTCAATTGGACGTACTCTAGATGCAGCAGAGGCAGGACGTGTTTCGCAAGTAGGATCAGCTAATTGGGAAGTCATGATCTGATCTAAAATCATGTGATCCTGTCTGGTATCAAGTCATGCTCCACTATATTGAAAAAGTGGTGCTGGTAAAATGCCCACATCAGCTATATACATTATATAAAGTCTACAAAACACAAGCAAAACCTTGACAGCGAACGGCTAATTGATGAATACATAAAACTGTACATAGATGCTCACGACATCAAGAAAGCGAAGTGTCCGACAACTAGCCCTAGAATGGCTACAGCTGCTTTTTTCAACACTTCCTTTGGAAGTTGCCACAAAGCGACCTTGTTGTGTTGCTTGCAGTGCTCCTGCTTGAAAGGTACGGATGGACCACTATTGCATTGCATGTGATGCCTCCATTTGTCCTGCACCCTGCTGCAAAACCTACCACACTGCAAGCAACTTCATAAGCTCTTTGAAATTCATTTTTAAATTCAATTTACTGGATTCTGATAATAGTTCTTTCAACAGAATATGTAAGTAAATACTCTATTTGTTTACAGGACTTTAAAAAATGTAGCATACATGGGAAAAATTCAAGGTCACAATATCTATGTAGTTCAATAACTGTCTATTTATTGGTATCATGTTAATATTGTACAAGTTTTGTTTTATTGAGAAGTTTCACTTAAGTGGTAACTTTTTTACTATTCAATTCAAAATAGCCATATGCCAAATCTCATGAGTAAATCATCAGCACTTATGTTACTTCCCTATTCCATTAAACATATTTCTTCTAAATTAGCCTTGTGACTGCGCAGTTTGAGTCCTTATACAGTCAGTGGAGAGAGTTAATATGCTTTACAAATTTGTCACATATGAATAGGTATTACTCCAAGAATCTTCACAAATTTGTCACATAAGGCATGGGTACTAGTCTGAAAGTTTTTACAAAGTTTGCTGCATACGAGATGGGAAGGTCTGCTGGTTTACACATCTTTTATTTTTGCGACAAATGACATGTGTACTAATAAATCAGCAACACAGAACCTTTAAATTCAAAGTTGAAAGAGAGGAATATGATGGTGATGATTCTAAGTTGAGCACAAGCGTATGACCTTGTTGGTGACAATAAGGAAGTCTTCATCTTGTAGTTCCCTCAGGGCATCGTCAAACATTTCTTTCGTAATCGGCTGAGGAGGAAATATAAACACATTATAAAACCAAAACATGAAGGCCTACAGGAGGCACTAGACAATGTAGTTTGTCATATTTCCTGGATTTCATACCTTTTCTGTGAATTTTAAGCCAGAAACTCACCGCAGGCACAGAAACGAAGGCATGTTGAAAGGGTCTCGATGGCCACAGCCCGCGAACTAATGACACGTGTGGTTTCCAGTGCCTACCGCATACACTCTATCCTCGTCACTTTGTTAGCACAGTCACTTAGACGACGGCACGGCATTACAAGATAACTTATTGTGAGTGGATTTTCGTCTTTATCCTTTGGAATATGATCAAATTATAGATCTAGACATAAGAAGTGAGCAAGGCGAGGGTCAATTTGGGCTAGATCTAATAAATATAATAATAACGGATCTAAAATAGATCTGAATCTTCCAGTTCTGTCTTTGAAAAGGGGTTTAAAATTCTAGTTATTCCTTCATTCTGTTCTGTCTCTCTTGTCTACTTTAAGATAATATGGTTTTTTTTATATTTGTCACTGTCCTCAGGGCAGGAAAACTTAAGCTGACCTCTCCCTTTACCCCCTTCCCACTCAACGGAACTTCTTCGGGCCGGAGCATGGAAAAAGAGAGTCAGGAGGTGAAATTGGCAGATATAGCCAGGCACTAAAAAAAAGCCTGTGCCACAGGTGCCAATTTTCAGCATACCCAGGATATGGTGGACTTTGCCAGTGTCACTGGGCGATATAAATAGGATCCACTCAAAAAATAGTATGTATAAATTATAAAGAGTTTCATAACCATGTTTTGTATATCATTATTACCTTCAGGTCCCTCTCTCATTTCAATGCATCTAAAATTCCTAATATATCATTTCTCTTCCTCCCTTCAGTTCATTTGCCCAAATTCCCCTGGGTGATATAAGAAGGGACAGGCCAGAGACAAATGTGGCCACCATTCCTGGGACCAGGAAATTCCACCAGGTGAAGAAGCGGAAATATTGTGTCGGTGCCAGGCGCTACTCCTGCTTCTGCAGTGGCTGCGAGGCCAATGATGACACATGTTGCGTCAATAAGGCTTACGTTAAGCCTAACACTCGGAAAGAGTAAAAACAAATGAAATAATGTTAAAATGATCGGTGTCAAACATGGCAAGCCAAGGTGCAGGGGCTTTGAGTTTGAATCAGCGGCGGTATGTTGAAAATAGCTGCAGAGTTTATTGGCTAGATCTAGACCGAAATTCGCGGAATTGTCAGGAATTCCCAGCACTCTTTCACCCCTGCCAATAGTATCGTATTCATACAACTAATACTTAAAAGAACACGCGCAAAGAATTGCATCCGGTTTTTTTAATCGGACTGGAGGGTAGACATAAGTAATGGTACTCGGATTCTTCAATGGTGTGACGGAAACGAAAACTTGGAAATAAGAAAGGGAAAGCAACCATAATAATTTCAACGAAATAATACATTTTGCCGGGAAGTCGGAATGTCGGCAGCACAAATCGGAGATGGAAAGTCCGAAGACTTCTGATTTTTAGAGAGAGTTGGCAGGTCTGAGTAAGGCTAGATTTGAAATCTGAGTTAAGGTTAATCTCCATGAATTTAATGCTACATATCTCCAATTCTCTACAAAATAACTAAAAGAATCAGAATCAGGAATTGCAATCACTGCCTGCACTTGACACATACACACAAGAATGTTCTAAAATCTCGGCTAAATTTATGCAAAAACACTCATTTCGACTTAAACTGGGAAATCTGAGTTAAGATTAATCTCCATGAATTTAATGCTACACATCTCCAATTCTTTACAAAATAACTAAAAGAATCAGAATCAGGAATTGCAATCACTGCCTGCATTTGACACACACACACACAAGAATGTTCTAAAATCCCGGCAAAATTTATGCAAAAACACTCATTTCGACTTAAACAAGACCGGAAGAAAATATACACCGCGGTAAAGAAGAGATCACTGACATAAATCCTGAAGTTGCTATAGAATGCTGTTGCCGAATGGAGCAAAGTCTGTTCCAACAAAAGATGCTCATAGGAAGACAAAAATTCTAACATCCATGATAAAACACTTACGAAATCTGAAGTGTCCTTGAAATCCTCATACAACTTCTGATGTTTCAGGGTAGGTATTCTCCCCTTAGTCTGGATCAGTTTCTTAAGTGCTGCGGCAACCTCTGCTTTCCTCTTGCGAGCAGCTCCGCTGATTCCGGTAGTGAGGATGGTGATGTCAATCTTCCCGGTGGACGGGTCAACAGCAGCTTGCTTCAGAGCTTCTTTGTACAGTCTGGGTGAGAGGGAAATACGTTTACTAAGAGAAAACTTCTGGAGAAATTTGAGAGATGTACAGAGACAAATATCCAAGAGTGTTCTAAGCTGAATTCACAATTATATCAACATTAGCCACATATATAAATATTATATATGCTTACACATGAAATCTATAGACTTAATAACAATGAATGGGCTGGAACATTGGTGTACTGTTAGATCTAAAATATTTAAATAGTTATGAGATCGCCAGTGCGCGTGGAGATAATGCATACTATCGTCCTCGGCCTGAAGTAAACGTTTAGATTTAACTAAAAACCTATCCATTGTGGATTAAAACACATCAAAACTTCTTCAGATCTAGTAAAAATCCATTGAAATAATTCACAATAAATCCATAAGCTGACACAAATCAGAAATTAAAGCACAGTAGAAATCACGAAACTGAAGCTGATATTGCGTCGTTGCGAATATAGGGGCTCAATCAGTCAATCTGCCGTAATTGATCTGGTGAAGTATCTAAAGTAGCCAAGAAAGCAAAATCAGGTAGTCGTCTTTGCTAATAATTACTATACTAATGCTATAATCGAAACGTGAAAAAATGTAAACAAATCGATACTTGTACGGTTGAGTAGAAAATCCCGAACGATTATCCCGCCTTGTCTCAACAACTGGAAGATTATAATTTCGCAGGAAAATGCCGACGTCGTTAAAAAAAATAGGATTTTTTTTTCTCTCGATTTTTTTGCCCTAATTTTTTTTCTTACTTTCACTAATATTGGAATCCGGGACTGTCCCAGACAATCAAGGACGGTTGGCAGGTCTGTAGATCTAAAATCTAGATCTAGATTTAAAAACAAACAAAAAAGGTTGATATCTAGATCAACTTGCTTTTGAATCTGAATGAGACGTTGACAATCAACCTTGCCTTGATGGCCAACAGAAAATTCGGTATTGCATATCGTGCAACATACAAAATCAAAACTCGCTGTCTTCACAATGAAAGGCCACAACTGAGTGAATTCAGAGGAACAAAGCCGTTTCTTTCTGCAAGGATTTCCATCGCTTGTGGGTTGAGGTCGCTTCGACATGGTGAAATTAAAATTTACTCTAGAATGAGAATAGAGAATTTTCGCTTTGATTTCCGAGAGAGAGAGAGAGATAAGATCTACATAGCGCTGGAGTCCAAGGTGAAATGAAGAGAATAGGCTAGCCTAACCGTGATTGTGATCGAGATGGTATTTGCCGGGGTCAGTTTGAATTTTCTTTGTTATGAAATCGTTAACCTGTTATTCTTTCTCCTATTGTCTTCGGGCCTTCAACATATATATCATAGTAACTGAAGCAAGCAATATAATTGAATCTTTACAACTATACAATCTTGCCTCGAATCGTGCACTAATCGACAAATTAATAACTCGACGAGTCGGCAAATTAAAAACCCGTCGCTGCCACGATGGCCATTGTAGTTGTCGCGGGCAGGACAAACGGTCAAAAAGCGGGACTGTCCCGCGAAATGCGTGACAGTTGGCATCTCTGCTCCATCCATATTGTATCCTCCACACTTAAAGCTCTTAATTTTATCTTCTTCTCTATCAATCTGTTCCACATTTCCTCCCACTGGGCCTCAACGCCCCGATCTGCAACATTTCCTGATTCAATCATCATTATCCCTCCTAAGTAGATGTCATAACCATTTCAACAGACAGACAGACCACCTCATCTATTTTGCCAAATCCCAAACAACCTGTCCTACCCCATTTGCCCTGAGCTCAATGTCACCCTAGTCATCAAGCTAGTCATTCACCTAAGTGGTGAATATTCTTACTACTCTGCAGTAGGAATATTTCACAAGTGAACAAACTGCATTCAAGCTTCCAGCACTCATTTTTCCCCAGTGGTAGAGATTGGTGAAAAAAGAATCAGCTCAACAAAGAGTGAAAACTTCTTCTATCCCACCAATATCACAAAAAAAATAAATCAGGAATCGGAATAGTGAAAAAAATCCATTGTTGACATCGAGCTAGCTAAGCATCTTGAAATTCTAAAGGTTTCCGTTCAAATTTTCTTAATTTCAAAATTTCTAGCCATCTGATATTTCTTTCACACATTGTTGCTGCTGCTATTGTCAAGTGTCTCCTTGTTATACCAGGCAGCTCCTTCTTTCACAACTCTCCAAATGCCCACTGCAGACTTGCCAATCATTTAAATTTTTTCATATTTTCATATTTTGAGGCAAATTTTCCCATATTTTCAAAAACCAAATCATATTTTTTAACGTGTCTAATATAATCTAATAATCCACAAGAACCTAGGCCTACCCTAAGAATAAGAATGACCAAAGCGAGGTCTTAGTCTAGCCTACTAGCCTCTACCTCGGCTTACCCGCCATTGGGGAGAATCTGTATGCTCGCTCGTGACTCGCCGTACTCACAAAATTATATATTTTTTTAAAATCGGCGGTCTTTATAATTTAATACTTGCATATTTTAACTTCTGCTCACATATTCGCGTATTGACGACCATAATGCGTATGAAAATAAGCAAAATCATATCGGTTGGCAAGTCTGCTCTGTGTGAGAAAAGGAGACCTATACCCTTAAAAATCAGTTACTGTATAGGTGGGAATGAGTTAACATAGATTGGCAATGGCAGATTACTTCGCCTATTTCACAAATTCCCAGTAATCCCCTTATGCCCCCATTTATCCTGCAATTAGATTAAATCATATAATATTAGCTTTGGCATCTCTATCTGTCCAGCATTTCTTTAAGGTCCTGCCTCAGAGCCCAGGTTTCCCCTCTATAAATAATTTTGCCTCTCACAAACAGTTCATAGACCTTATAGATCTACCAAATATATTTAATTACTTAAGACTTAATGTAGGTAGCAACTTCCCTGGACTTGCACCACACGCTTCTAATTCTTAAGATTACCGAAGCCTCTACACTACTGCCAACACTCAGTATGTCTCCTGGATGGCATAACTCAGATATCCTCCAAAAATGTGTCTCACCATTTATTTTGAAATCTCTCTGATACTCGAAAAATACATTCTGCATTTTTTTTCTAAATTTACACTCCTATATCGCACACGCAGTCCCTGCATTTGGAGAATGTGGAACTTTTTTCCTCATTACAGTGGTCCAACAGTTCAAGACTACATGAAGCTATACCTGGATTTTCCCTCTTTGATTAAACAGAAGTTTGAGTCATTTAGTATTGTTACAGTTAACTTTTATGAATTTTCCCTTGATGCTACTGGCGAGACCTCATACATCGATCTTGATCTTTCTAGGTCCATCAACTTCAGGTTTCCAGATTAGATATTTCAGTAAGTCTGAATATGAAGATATTGATTTGTCATTATTCATGAATATTGATGAGGATTCCCCAGATATAGATTTAGAGCTAACTTTTGAAGAGCATTTGTTCATGCTTATTTATGTAAATTTCTCATTAATATTTACATAAAAATTAGGGTAACATAAAACTGTTGATACTAGTTATCCAAATTATTTCATTTCACAACACTGGGAATTTGAAAGTTCTAGTGCAATTAGTTAAACCAGTGGGTTTTTTTTAAAAAAAGACTCTCAAAGTATGTTTCTGTGCGTTAACACCAAAATAAAAACACCAAACGAAAAAAATGTACATAAATGATAAGCATTTACTCACCTTGCTAGCAAACGTTAAGGCGCCACGTTTTTTTAACTCATGCTTTGCCCTCTGACCCCAAAAGAAATCCTTGACTTGAGGGTCTGTGTTTGGTTGTGGTATCACCTCCAAATATCCCTGCCGCACAAAATCTTCCAGGATCAATTTTTTTACATTGCCAAATGTACTGTGATGTTGCCTTCAAAAAGTAAAAGAATAGAAAGGAGAAAAACTAGGTGTTAGTCAAGCTATAAGTAAATCTTTCAATTGCTTAAGAATTTCATTCTACCCTATTGCAGACTACATAAAAACATATAGGCCTACAGCAGTCCTATAACACAAACACATTAATAACAATAGGCTTATAGATTATATTTTATCCAAACTTGTAATTGCAGATGCCGCACAACGTACATGTGCTTGGTCTCTGAGTTGAATTGTTTACAGTAGAATTAAACTATTTTTTTACATGGATTTCCCTTTCCTACGAAACAATGTTGAATATTCTGTAGGACATGTACTGCACCTTCACAAGCTAGAAGGACCTCAGCTGTTAGTCTATCATCCCCATGGGACTTCTTTGGGACTTTTTCATATTACATGTATGTATTTCTTCTACTTCTCTTGAGAGTACCGCATTGATTTGTCATTGTTGGTATATATACTTGTAACTTGTATGAATGAACACTTGAGTTATTTTTTCTGATCTTAATAGCCCCAGGAGTTTCTTATTGTACACATTCCTTCGGTTCTTCACATCTTGGTGAAAAAGAGTTCTTCCATCCCATCATTCTCAAACATAGCATAGCTGCCAACTGTTCCGTATAATACTGAATCATTCCGTATTTTGCATCTGGAGTCCATAAGTCCGTATTTGCCATTGAAAGTCCATATTCTGCCTTTTCCGCATCGCTACGCTGATGACAGTGATTTTTCAGTTGTTTCACACGTAAGTGCTATAAACAGTGGCTGTCATCAGTGCGAACTTCCGGTGGCGGCGCTGCACTGTGGCGACGCACCGTTACATCGCTCTGACTTTGTCGTACTATTTCTCGGTATGTGATTGTGTTTGAATATTCAAATTGTAGATGGTGTTTTCTAAACGTGTCAGTGTTATAATTATGTACTTACAAGTTATTTTAGTGCTGTTGTTTCTCAACTTATTTCCGTTTCACCGAACTGTTGTGTGCCAACCTACAATGAGTTTGAACCAAAATGGCGGACATTGTTTACAGCCGTGAATTCATACTCAGCCTGCGGCCGGCGATCTCCCCAAGTTTTACACAACCGCCACTCAAATCTCCTCAACAGGACAAACCCAAAAGGAAAAGAAAAAGAGGTAGGAAGGGAGGCGCACGGGAAAGACTCAAGAGACGAGGACACAAACCACCACTTCCATCAATAATTCTAGCAAACGTTCGTTCACTAAGAAACAAAATCGACTCCCTGACAGCCCTCTCTCGATACGATCGTGACTTTAGGAATTGTAGTATCATCAGCCTCACAGAAACATGGCTTACACATCTGGATACAGACAGAAGTTTTACTTTAGACAACTTTACCCTCTTTCGAAATGACAGAAATATTTCGGTGGGAAAAAGCAAAGGTGGGGGTGTGTGTGTCTATGTTAATGATAATTGGTGTAAAAACGTTCGTGTTATTAACTCCGTCAACACATCTGACATTGAATTACTTTCGTTGTCTCTTCGTCCTAACTACCTGCCCCGGGAATTCAACATAGTAAACCTCGTAGTAGTTTATATTCCACCCCATGCCAAACAAAGTAACGT
>JAUEKS010041204.1:0-10251 GCA_031762815.1 Tylodina fungina
AAGCCAAATAGCTAGATGCCAGCATTCTACAAAATGATACGGAAAGATCTATCTGGAAAACGTCAAGTTGGAAAGAAACTTAATACTATATTAATAGAGAATCTTTTCAATGATGCTTCAATTTATTTTTAAAAAATATTATTTTATAAAACATTTTACATTGCCAGAAGTAGGCTTTTATGGTACCCCTTTATCTCACGTCCATCTATTCTAGGGTTCCAGATAAATACAGTCGAGCACGCGAAACTCAAACACATGAAACTTGAATTCACAGACTCCACGAACTCGAACTGAAGTCCCGAATTTGTTTCTCTTTATTCTTTGTATTTTGTTCACGCAATACTCGAATGGAAACACAGATTCTTTGAACCTCGATAGGACTGGCCTATCTCTTTGTAATGTACAATAACAATAGGCTAACATCAGTTAGCGCCATTCAGTGCATCTAGCTCGACTGGGGGTCTACATGCATTGCACAATACGTGTTTGTGGGCCCTTGGGCGTAGGCTAGGCCTACACAACTAGACTTGCTTGGTAGCTGGTAAGCCACAGCATCTACACTCTGGCTTCAGGCATAGATCGTGGGGGAGGCTTGTTTCAACCCAAGGGTGATACGAGAACAGAACACAAGGGGAGGTGTAATAAGACTATATGTGTGGGTTTTAGGACATATTTCTACTGTGTGGGGCTTTTCACGCGAATCTCGAATCACAATAACCGTGAACATGTTTTTGAATCCCCAACCAGTTCGAGTTATCCATGCTCGATTGTACCAGTAGTTAATAGGTGTTTTTTAAATTTTGTTTTCTGACATTTTGGTTGGACTTAATTCATTCCTTTACCTGCAATGCGAAGTTAGAGTTAGACCCAAATTGGAACATGATGTAGTCGCTGTGTTGTGGTTGGTGATGTCATTATGGGCAGAGCGGCAACACTTGCGGTCATAGCGTTTGTTCTTTTTTTCTAGAGTAAGTGTCCGGCATTTATTACAATAATAGCTACGATACACGAAGTGCTTGGTTATTTCTCTCTAGCTGAGTGGTGGCTGGAACTCTAGATCTAGCTTTAGCTGTTGATTTTTACGATTTGTTCTAACCTCTTGTGATAGTTGTTCAGATGGTAGCATCCAGGCTGAAGAGAGCTGCCTCAAGAAGCGCTAGACCAAGTAGCAGTCATGGTAAGAATAATATTGCTTGTGGGTTTAGTGTATATGTATGATGTTTTTTTGTAATGTTTTCTTGAGAGTTTTAATAAAATGTATTCTCTTGATGAAAAATGATTTCTGTATGCTGAACAATTTTGCTCCCCGCCTGTAGTCCTGCTTTTTTGAGTAAAGCTGTCCATGTCTCTGTGCATTGTGACAGATATATGATAAAAATGATATCGTAATGTCAATACATGTATTACAGTTTGCTCCTTTGTTACTGAATATGGAATGTAGATCTTGCTCAAGAATGGGAGAGGTGCAAAGCTATCAGCCTCTTGTGACAATGTTGTTATTATTATGTTAATACTTTATTGTAACATAGATTAAAACATAGCATTTAATATTTCATGGAAGTTGAGAAATATGAGCACAATACTATGCAAACATGTAGGTGTATTTGCACTGGCAAACTAGGCCAATGTACTCCAGTCCGTGTGAGAAAATATCACCTGACACGCTGCCTGAACCATCTTTACACAAAATGACTTGAGGTTCACTTTTGAAATAACATGATGGCACTTCAGAATTGATTGACAAAGTATTTAGAACTTATATTCTGTATAAAGTGGTGACTACTGTCTCATGATCATGTCGGGGTCACGAATGTAGCTCCTTCACAGTGAAAACTAGTAGACTGAAGTGTGACTTGGCACACTGCTCCCAGGTCGAGTTGGGAGTTTACTCACACCTTCCTGTGTAAATAGTCATCATGTCAGCTTTGTGGTGAAGGGTGGTGACTGTTGTGATCATGTTACCAGTAGGCACTATCTGAACAATCTTTCTGTTCGGGCAAATTGTACTGGTCTGCCTGAGTATGAATTTGTTCAGTTTTGTACATTGCTACATGTTCTCTTGTTAAAGAAATGGATGTTTGTTACTAACATTGTTATGTGTGCTCACTAAGATACTGTATAGTTTTTATTCATGGAAATGAACATTTTTAGGTGAGTGATTCCGCTTTGATCCGAGTCAGAATTGAAATATGTCTTTCACAATAAATAATGTTAAATAAAAAAAAATATTTGCGAGTTATCTTCATGGTTTAATGCCACAGTCATTGACAAAAACACTTTCATCTACAGTCCAAACATTGTTAAAAAGCCAGTAGCAACACGTAACGTTTGTGTACATTCTTCACTGATCTCGTTGTTTGGGTAGCAATTGCATCTGGCAAAGGAACACGCACAGAAATTTGCTACTTATGGTGCTTCAGTCTCATCTACTTCATCAGAGGCACGCACGAACCTGCTGAGTTTAGTTATGGATGCGTGTACATGTACAGATGATGAATTTACAATCACATAAAAAAGAATGGCCTACTCAAACAGTGATACGTAGTCTTAATGTAAATCATCAGATATTATCTAACCCGATGGTATTAAAATAACATGGCATGCCAATACTGCTAGTTTTACTCCACACCTGACTATGAAATGTTGATATATATATATCTTGTCTAAAGCACAGCTAAAATAAAAAACAACAGGTGACTGTGGACGTGCAATGTGTACATGTATTTCATTGTGTGTAGTGTATGACAATATCACTTCTTAATCTTAATAAAAAATAAACGATTTTGAAACAGCCAGAGGAAGCCTAATGCATTTTTAGATATATTCAAACCCACTGTAGTTTGAGACATGCATTACAGTAGTGTAAATTACACTATTATATAGTTGCCTGGGTTTTGCTCTTTTCAAAACTATAATTTTTCAGCAAGAATATATGTTAGAGATGAGACAGTTTTCATAGGCAAGTATAGTATAAAACTTTGAAGTCAACACAAGTGCAAAAGCTTATGAAACAGAACACTGAATATCTTTAGTCGCATTTGTATCTGTAGTCATAATATGCATCAGTGCTGAGACCAATGTAGAAAAGCCTTTGGTGGACACCATACAGGCCTAAGATATGATCTCATTTTAAAAAACATGCATAGTAAGCTCAACCACCAGTAATAAATAAGCTATCCATTTCTAATGATATAATATATAGATGTCTAATTTAAAAATATGATTCCTGCACACCTACTGTGTTCCAGAGTTACAAACCTGGCATTCAAATATCACCAAAAATTAAACCTCAGTCCAGTCATCTCTAAAGAGTTACATACAATTTTGCATTCTATCACAACAAAAAGAAGAAATGTTCTTGTTCTCCTGCAAGAAATAAACATGTGCATCATTTCCTTTCTCCCTTTTCATTACACTTCACACAGAGTAGGTCTGAAACAAGTCTACTAATTCTTTTTGGTCCAACTCATTAATAGACATTTATTACATCACAGAACAGCAGTGTTCAGTGGGCCAACACAAGCTCCAGGTAAACATTACTGATTTGGCTTTCATCAATGGCATTCATATGGCATAAGGTATGTCACAATATGAAACGACATGGAATAGCTTGCAAAGCGCAAGCACATTCTCTGCATAGACAATTGACAGGCAAATGTGTAACGATCTCTCCACACTGATCACAGAAGACAGTGAGTGAAGAAATATTGGTGTCATAATGCCGGCGAATGCATTTTAAAGCACTTATTTGACACCAAACATTAATTAGTAACGAGGGTCAGATAAAATAATTGCTTGAGAAAAGTTATTGGAAAAAAGTTTGATCTCAGGACTAGAAAAGAAGTAGTGAAGTAGGCTACTGCATGGGTAACAAACATTTTAAAAAGCAACAAATAAAAAATATGTAACGTGTGTGTTTGTGTGTGCGTGTGATTGCCGCAAGTCATCAAAGTACACTGGATAGAAAAGAATGTGAAAAAGGGAGGAGGGCACAAATAGGCTACTGTTTGGACGGTGTGTGGACAAAGAATAATAATTGTAGGGTGAAGACAAAGAGGATAGAAGGATAGGACAAAGAATATTTGTAGGGTGTGGATAAAAATGATAACTGTAGGGTGCGAATAAAGAAGGATAATTGTAGGGTGTGGACAAAGAATGATAATTGCAGGGTGCGAATAAAGAGTGATAATTGTAGGGTGCAGACAAAGAATGATAATTGTAAGGTGTGGACAAAGAATGATAGTTGTAGGGTGCAGACAAAGAATGATAATTGTAGGGTGTGGACAAAGAATGATAATTGTAGGGTGCGAATAAAGAATGATAATTGTAGGGTGCAAATAAAGAATAATAATAGTGTGGACAGAGAATAACGGACATTGCATGGAACACCCAAGGCAAACATGAGAACAGGGGAAGATAAGCATGTCCTATAAATAATAACAGATAAAACAGATAAAAAATAAAATACTTGTACTTATTTGACTCCTCCATAAAAATACAACGTTCAACATTTCCATAGCACAGCACAGTGAGATTATGAAACCAAAACAATATGAATACATTGACCAACTCCTTTCAAAGAAAATGTATCCGGTGCATTTTTGATGTCATGTAATATTTCTCGCTCAATTTATCTGCTCAACACTCAGATTCCACCAATGACTTTGAACAGAGAATATGAGAACAGTGAACATGATAGAAGAACATGATTCTTTCTATTTATAAAGAATCAAAGACTACGGTTATGGCAATTTAAATTTCAAGGGAAACATTGGATAAACAACACCCAGACCACAGAGGATCCAAGGAAGAGGAATGAAGAGACTGCAATTAGACCATTGCAATTGCAGGCCGCAACATACAATTACAACTACATTACCTGTACACTAGCTTGGAACAACAATATAAAGTAGGCCTATATCATGTACATCTGCAACAATAGAAAAACTAGCCAACAATGACTGAACAACTCATACACAATGATTAACCTTTTGCACCATGGAAAGTACTATTTGTGTAGTGTTGTCATGCACACTGCTCTTGTGGGAGTTGACACAGGAGCACTACGCGATATTATACCGGTACATGTACTGGTTTACATTGTAATCCTCTGGTTGAGTTTGTCACTTCTGAATGGTCAATGCTTATATTTCATGCTAACATTTCAATAAGTACGGAACATTTGTGCGGAAGGATATGTTTAGCCTTTTTAAAGAAATGACATTAGATCTAAGATAAAATTTGGTAGTACTAGATTTAGATAACCAAAGATCTAGATCTCATTTCATTCATTTGTGCGGAAGGATATGTTTAGGTTATTCAACCCCTTCGTCATCACTTGCGAGATCTAAAATAGGTCCCAAGATCATCAGCCCCCCCCCAAATCTATAACCAGTCACCTATACAGACCTATCAAAATCCTACTTAGCTCCTTTCCTATTTATTTTAGATTCATAAACCTATAAATCAAATGAAAGGAAATTGAATGAACTTTGCAATAGAACTAGAACCAGTTTTGGTTGTGTTTATCAAGTTTGTGGGCAGTGGCATTGGTGGCTGTAGGTCTAGATCTAGGAGTTGCCTGATAACTACTGCTAGATCGAGATCGAGATTTTAGATCTCTAAACCAAGATCTGTCGTCATTAGAACCTGAACCAACTTCATTTTCACCACTAAAGCTACCATTGCTATTGTTTGAGGGGCTAGCGTTGAATGACTGCCAGCTCATCTCACTAATTACGCTGTCATAATCATGCTCCATTGTTTTGTTTACGTTAGCAACGTGATTAGTTCACAAAAATACACCCCGATTGACACAGATGCTATTTTGGAAAGGGAAATTACTCTATGGAAGCTCCAAACAGGAAGAAGAGCAAGGGAGTTCACTCTGATCATTCTACATGGCAATATTTGAGACCACTGCCCTGCACCGTAATACCGGCGTGTGATGAATGTGAGCTCAAACGGTGATGACGAAAGGGTTAATGTCTTGTTTTTGGGAATAAAAGATGTCTTCAGAGGCAAGCTCACTTATTTGAAACGTCAATTTTTAAAAATATTGGGACAGATACTTTTCGTGCGCCCCTTAATCTGTACCAAATTTGTTAAATTGAGTGACATAACCTTCAGTCTATATACAAACTGGCCATAGACTTTAATTCTCATTTTAAAAAACATTTCTATTTAAACTTCTTAAATGATAAGGCACAGTATTTGTTTTCTGAAAGTTGAAATAGTGGAGTGGTAACATGTCCAAATTGCTTTAATTTATATTCACTGAAAGTTTCTGTCTCATATGTTGTGTACTTGGTATTCCCAAAGATCTCCGTCCATGAGTGTGTAGATCTAGATTTTTATGCTATGTTCCTTGCAAGCAGTTTGGATTTTAATGAATACCATACAGCAATGATGCTCAATATAATGCTGTACAGTGTTTTTTGTCTTCACTGACTGGATTGACTTGAATATAATCATTCCTTCATATAATCAATAATATAAAATGTACTGCAATTATTAAACTGATATTGTTATTAAAGATACATATATATATATATATATATATTTCTCCTGTGTTTCTGTCTTTGCTCACATCGAGCAGAAAGAGTTTTTAATGCAGCAAATAGACACACTTTCGATCATCTCAACCACTCCAGAAAATTACAGTAAGAAGATCATTAAGAAACAAATTAACTTTTAATACACACCTATACATATTTTCCAACATGGTAATTGAATGTTTGAAAAGGGTAAAAAAAAAAACAACATAAAAATTCTACATCAACTATTCACCAATTATAGCGACACCCTAATTTCATCTTCTCCTTGAAGTGGATCTGCAAAAGAGAGAAAGACAGAGAGTTGACTACTGATTTTGACAACTGTAATCCTGATAATTAACAATCTCAAGCATCTGCTGATTAGATCTCTGGCTCGAGCAATGTATTTTTGGATTTAATGAGGGGTATCTCAACATTGTTTGGAACAACTGTAAAAACATTCTTTGAATGCTTTAAGGACTTACACATTTTTTAGAAAGATGAGCTTTTTTGTTAAAACTATACAGGTTACACATCAAAATTCAGAGTAAAGTGTAAATTATAGTAATTTATAAAAAAATCTCAGTCACTCTGATGTCCGATATTATTTATCAATATTTATTTAAGAAATAAATAATGAAACATTGCCTATTCTGCCAGTGCTCCCTTCCATAGGACATATCAGTATATGCTGCGCAAGTGCACGCCGTGCAAACGCACACTTCGGGTAAATGCACGCATACCACTTATGACGGAATTTTTACTATATAAATCAAACGTCTAAATGCACGCACACTTCGAACAAGTGCACACTCGAGTCAAGCTAGCCAAGTAAAGTATTTAGGTAAATTACTGTGTAAATCACTGAAAGTGTAGATCTAGGCCTACTCTGTAGCATGAAAGAAAGCACAGCAGGTGTGTAGATTGCACGTGTGCACCCTACTGGCACAGGCTGCACCGCTGGCGATGCGAACGTCGACGAACAAGGAAAATTAACCTTTCGTGCCCCTTCACCACATCCCGCCTCGCTTCCATTCGCTAGCGGTAGGATAGGCCTATGGTCAGTCATTTATCTCTGTGTTTGGTTTTCTCGCTTTGCCTCGCCCCGCCCACTTCGCTCCGTGTGGCATATCCTAAAATAGCCCACACATTATATAATGTGACGTGATCACATCATGGGTATTGAAATTGAATTGGTAAAAGGTGCATTTTTTATGCCTAGGATAGCCAATGGCTTGACTAGAAGCTATGAGTTCGCATAACAATAATGTGACATCATCGTTGCACGTAACCAAAGGAATTAACCGGTGCTTCACGCAAGTGCACGGTTCGCACAAGTGCACGCTTTGACTTCCTCCCGAGATGCGTGCACTTGTGCGGTGTATACTGTACTACATCCATGATCACACAATGACATTAGATCGGTAACCAATTATAAAGATCAATAACTAAATGTAATCAAAGCATCAGACTCGCACATGGTAAGAATGATAACTCTACACATTCGTGTTTGGATGTGTAGTAAATCATTGACGGACATCAGGTGATTACAATTACCTTTCAACCGATCAGATTGGCCTTGACATTATGCATGATATAATTGGCTCATAGAACAGTCTGATAGGTCAGTAAGAATCGAGACTAGAGAGTTTAGAAACCAAGTGACGATTATATGCACTTTGAAGTCAATGCTCAGTGAAATTTTTCTTTCAAAGAATTGTACAAGGAGATTGTATACATACCTTGAGCGAGATCTACCGTTGCGATTTCCCTTGGATGTCTTACCACGTTCTCTCCTATCATAACCATCACCTTCCATCTCCTCATACCCAACTTTGCCCCTGTACTTTGACTTGTGACTCTTCCTGCTAGAGGAGTCATTCCTTTTCATGGAGCTGTAGTCATCACTGTCTGGAGATGCAGAGCGCCTCCTCTTCTTGCTGGAACCTGAAGGAGATCTGTGTCGGCTGGAGCCGTGATCAGTTGTGCTGCGTCGGGAGGATTTCTCATACTTCGACTCGTCTCTATCTCTACTTCTACTTCTTTTACTGTGAGTACTTCTTGACTCCTTGCTCTGATCCCTACTGTGTCTAGATCTTTTTTTCCTACCCCTGCGGGAGTCTTTGTGGTCACTATAATCGTCTTGCTCATCACTAGAATAGTCTCTGTCTCTATATTCGTCAGATTTTTTCCGTTTTTCTTTGTCACGAGAATCTCGACTTGTATTCTGTTTTTTGTCGCTCTGTCTTGTCCTATCTTCACTCAGCCTGTCCCTATCTTTGCTTCCATCCTCATAACTTTTGTCACTATTGTATCGTTTGTATTTCAGGTCCTTAGTTTTATCTTTCGAGTGTTTCTTCTTTTTCATGTCTTCTTGTTCAATGTCACCGCTATTATCCCTATCTCGATCCTTTGTTCCATTTTCAGATCTACCTAACTTTTTAGTCTTGCCATCTTTTTTGTCTGGATCATTTTTTTCTCGTTTTCTATCATCTAACCTTTCATTTTTTTCTTTCTTTTCAGAAACTCTCACTTCTTTGTTAGGTTGGGTTTTCATTTTTGTTTCACCATGTCTTTTTTGATATTCATCTTTAGCTTTACTCGACTCTTTAGAGCCAGGTGACTTCTTAATTGATTTCTCTAAAGCAGAAGAGGTTGAGGAAGAAGAAGAAGATGATGAACTGGAAGATGAGGACGAGGAGGAGTTCCCACTTCCATAATCATCTTCACTACTGCTGCTGCTACTACCACTACTGCTATCACTTTCAGACCCTGATGTTGAAGAACTAGAACTAGTATCCAATGACTTTTTCTTCTTACGTTCAACTTTTTCAGAGGAAGAGGAAATGTTCACCTTTTTCTTGTTCGTACTGTTTTCTCTTACGCTTTTCACCTTTCTCCGTGAAATCTTATCTGCACTGGTTTCAGTCTTGTCTTTACTTTTTCGTCTTTGCACATCTTTTTTGACCTTTGCATCACTACTTATTCTTCTGTCTTTGCGGTTTTCTTCTGGAACATTAACAGTTTTTTGGTCATCAGAAATCTTTTTCATTTCACTGTCTTTGTTTCCTAGTTCACTGATTTTATTTCTTTTTGACTTATGGTCTTTGCTGTTTTGTCTGTCAATTTTAGCGTCTGGCTTTTTGTTCTCACTCCCATCCTCCCGAGCAGTCTCTTCTGGAGGTTCCTCCCTCACCTTCTCCTTTCCTTCAGATAGGGATCGGGACCTGGATCTGTGTTCAGCTTCTGGGTGGAGAGGAAAAAAATATCAAGCGAATTAAAACTACTTGGCTAATCGCTGCATAACAACATATATGCAACTTAACAAATATAAAAAATACATCCTTGGGGCTTTGTAGCAATTCTACTGTTAAATGATAAGTGTTGATACAATGCCACATCATTATCAGTTTTCACGCTTTATGATAAAGAAACACTGGCCAGGAGCACGACTGGATGCAAAATATTTCTTACTGAGACACACACAAAGAAAAGGGCAAAAGTAGAAATGCCTAGTCCTACACAGCAGGTTATACATAGGTCTCAATTCCAAATTTTGAAAAAGGGGGAACTTTGCACGCGGTCACGACTGAAGACCATTTTCGCAACGCATCTATTACTGTCAAACATTGTATTACTTAACTTTACAATGCTGAATTAAAAAACACCAATTTATTAAAGCAAGATTATTTCGAACCAATTTGAGGATGTTGAA
>JAUEKS010041314.1:0-10251 GCA_031762815.1 Tylodina fungina
ACACACACCCCCCCCCCCCCCCCCCCCACACACACACACACATACGTGCGCATGTAGTATGCGTGCATACACACAAACACACAAACACACACCCACACATACATGTGCATACATCCTGAGTGATTGATTGGTTATCACTGTAAACCACATGGGACTCTGGATTGGGCCTGGCACCATCCAGCAAATTCCATAGCAAAAATTTTGCTTCAATATGTGGCAAATAAAGCAGTCCTTTCAATCCATTCTGCTCATGGGGCTGGAGCGTATCCTGGTTTCAGTAGCATGAAGCAGACTGACAGATTTTGTCCATCACTTTCTGAATAGGATGCTAGTCTACCGCAGAATACTTTCCTGACAAAACCGTTCCCATTTTCACCTGGGTTGAATGAAACAACGAAGGTAAATTTTCTTGCTAAAGGAAAAACACAAGTGCCGCCGGTGGGATCGAACCCAGTACCTCTCAGTCTACAGTATCCGCTTGACCACTGTGTCCCACATTATGTTTCTGATTCAGGATATGCCGTAATGTTGTGCATGGGCTTTTTGTTGGTACTCATATTTTTCAAAGGTACATATAGTGTCATGAAGATCCATTTTATCATTGGCATTGTTTTAGAAATTGCAATCCATGTGTTTCAGGTCAAAATCATGTTTGACATAATATCTGTATTAAAATTAAACTGTTAGGGATAATGTGGTTCAAAGCATGGTTCAAACATTTAAAATATAATCCCAGCTCGAGCCCCATTGTATGTTGTGTAAATGGGGTGAGGACATCAGTATGTCATATGAATGGGATGTAAGGACATGTCATGCCAAGTATTGATGGTTGTCTTGTTGCGTTTGTTTCAGCCGACTGCTGGTAGGCCTCAACCGCAAAAATGGCTGCGATCGCCTTCGAAGTTTATTCACGCGTATCTTTGTCAATGATGAGCCACTCGTCATGACATCTGGGTTGAGCTTCAACCATGAGTTGCCGGAGATGAAAGGTCAGAACCTCCATTTTTTATAGGGTACAAAAAGTGTATCTTTATTTTGGTGACTGGTATCTTCAGAATAAATTGAATCAATTGAATGAATGAATTGAATGAAATTTTACTCCCATTTTCCCAGATTTACTTGACCCAAAATGCCACATTCCTTGCATTGCATCCTCTGCACTTAAACCGCTTAATTCAAATATTATGATAAAAAAGATCTGTTTTCATAGTAGCAGGAATTAAATTCACTTGCATGAAGCTTGAAATCAACAATACATTGTGTGTAAACTCAAGTTGTTGCCTACAAACTGAATCGTCAAAGGGGATGTTTTAAAAATTGTCCTTTTTGACCTCCCTTGTGCCTTAGAATGTTTCATGATGTCCCTAAAATTTTGGTTTAAGCGTGTTCTATATTTGATCTTAGTATAAGCTGGAGATATATCAGTAGATTATTCTGAAAATAGTGTTTCCTAATGAAAATATTTGCCTTATATTTCGAAAAGGATTGTAGCCTTTCCTTTAAATGTCCCATTTGCAAATGCAATCACTCACACCTTTGTTCCTTTGAACAGTTCTAATGTTGGAAAAGAAGAAGAAAAAGCTGGAGGAAGCAGCATTGCCAAAAGACAAAGTGATGACATGTTTCCCCAGAGACATCAATGAACTCACCCCACAGGTGAGTTAAGTCTGTACAAATGTTCTGTTGCAATCTATCAGTAACACTTAATTTGCCAACACAACTTTTCATACCCATAATATGGTCAAGTCATGGAAGATTTTCTTGCTACTGGTTCGATGTGAGTCAGTAGCATCTGTAGTATGGCTATGCCAATTTAGAATAGTTTGAATTCCTGCATGCTCAGCATGTCTTAAAAACTGACATTAGGGACGGCAAAAGCTGAGACATCCCTTGTCTAAAGCACCTTATTAGCATAGGGAAGATCATCTGGACATCAAGACTTTTGTTCAATGTATATATTATGAAAATGAGATGATTTAAGAGGCGGGGTGCATCTTTAAAAATTCTGTATGAATGTTTGTAGGTAAAATGGAAACGAAGAAAGCAGTGTTTCACTCACGGCAGGTAAAAAATGAAGAAAATTGAAAATACCATGGTTAGACAGAACAAAATTATGTGTGCAAACTGGCAACAGAAATGACAAAAGAGGATAGTGATGTGTGAGGATATCGCTTAAAATTTAAAAAGTAGCCTGGGGGGTTCGAAATATGTATATTATGGTCTCTCAGGTGTGCTAAGTACATTCCCATATCTATCAAGTCCGCAAATAAAACTCACTGTTCCGAGGCAACAGAAGCCTACACTACAGTCAGACCATGCAGCCTTCATGACTAAACAGGATAACAGGATGGAAGTAAAAAAAGAAGCAACCCAACACTACATTTCACACTTCTCACAGTAGAGTTGGATGCTATTATTCATTCCTGTCTGCCCATTCTGTTAAAAATCATTATAAAACATCACAAGCTGTTGGAATCGGATTTCTTCATTCAATGACAAAAAAACTCGCAGATTTTGGCTAACTAGTCCAGAAATATGATAAAACTATCAATAAGTAGAATGCATAAAGTAGAAATGATGCATTTATAAAACTTGTGTTGTCATGGATAATACACATGGAGAAAGAAGTAGATTCAGGAAAGACGGCGCGAAAATCCATCAGATATTACAAGACATTCCTTGCAGTTTTCTCCCTCTCCCACTCCCCACCCCCCCAAAAAAAGCACAGGATCCTCAAGTCTTGGCACAATTGACACCTGGTAAATCAATACAACCCAGGCCTATTACAGTCGGCCATTTCTGGGCAATCATTGACTCAAGTTCCCTCAACCGCAAGTTTACACAGACTCACAAAAACAATAGTTACACAAACACAGACCTTTATGATCCATTCACAAGTGACAAGCTCAGATTTAAAGCTCCATTCATTCAACCACACCTTCATTGAAGTTCACAAAGCCATTTCACAAAGTTCACACATCAAATAGACGTTACCTTCAATTCAGGCTGTTTTTAGGTTCTTACATGACTATTTGCAGGACACATTTCCCTGACAAAATCATTTCTAAACAACACATATTAGAACATCATTGTGTACCATTCATAAGCCATTATGGTTTTTGCCTTGGATTTTTTAGTGACAAATGACTTGCAACATTTGAAGCCCATTTTGAAAACATACTTACTCCAAATAGCCCCTACTCAGAAGGAGTCTCTATTCTAAAATCAAAGTGAACTCCTGTAATTTATAAAGCAATGTCCATAATTGTGTATCATCTAAATATTTCTACTTAAAACTACTGAAGCAGTTCTGTGTGTAAAATTTTTAAATATGCTTGTGGTGTTACCTATTGGCTACAGTTAACTTTTCTTCGTGGATCATTTTTAATGCCATGTCCTTGTTGTGTACTCATGTCTTTGCAATGATCAAGTTAAATGAGATCCACCGTCAATTTCTAATATTGCATTTCTTTATAAAAGCTTATCATCATGGGTGTTATTTTTCCGGGCTGACCCGGAATTCCGGGTTGGTGAGATTTTCCGCGCTGGGATTCTGGGTTGCCGAGAGTTTCGGCGTCAGAATTCCAGATTGCTGAGATTATTATCGGCATCGAATTTCTGGGTGCACAAACCGCCCGGTGACCGAGTCAACAAACGCGCGGTCAGTAACCTTAGTCTGGCGCTAGGCCTAAATTACTCAATTTCGTTTCAACGCCTTTTCTAATCATAGACCTCTCACTTCCGGCATGTGCTGTAGGCCTATCACGTGCTTCTTGTAAACAAACAGCCATGTGTTTTCTCCAGTGTAGGAATGCTCGACCAAGCATTTAATTTCTAATCTCTTTGTACTACGCAAGAACGTGTCAGGTTGTCATTTTCTAGAGAGATCTAGTCTATAGATCTAGTACTCAATATTTGACTGCTTCCTGGTCTGCATTTCTGAGTGCATTGATTTTTTAACATTGTTTTGTGGAGTTTTTTTCACATTCTTTTCATTTTTTTCTTACAAATCTAGACTAGAATCTATATCTATATCTAGATTCTAGCTATAGAATCTATAGATCTAAATCTAGAACTAGACTTTTAGAAGATCTAGATCTAGACATCTAGAGGCGAACATTTGTACCTAGATCTAGATCTAGCTATCTAGATGTAGCTCTAAATTGGATTGATATCGCTTATGAATAAATTCATTCTGGAACTTCTAGATCTAGATCTAGATGTGATGGTTTGGCTGTTTTAGCTAGAGACCTCGAATACATTGAATTTAGATCTATAGAATCTAGATCTAGATCTAAATTTAGACTAGGCCAGATTGTTTAACTAGATCTAGATCTAGATAGGCCTAGATCTAGATCTATCTATAAAATTCTTTCTAGAAGATCTATAACTAGATCTAGACTCTTGATCTAAATCTAGAATCATGTGAAGTGAACATGAAATTCTTTGGAAACGATGAGGATGTATCTGCTATTGAGAAAGGGGTCATTCACCTATTCATATGGCGGTTATAAAATGCTCTGAAAGTCATGACTTCGGATGGAAGAGAGGTAGATAGGAGATTGAATCTAAGTGTCTGTCAGTCAGTCAGTCATGTGGATGTGTGTGCTTAAGCTTATATTTAAGTGTGTCCAAAAACTGATCCATAAACCTTGTTGAGTCAGGAAACGCTGCATTTTCAACCATAATATTGCAAAAAAATCATACTGGACGGTGGCGTTGCACCCCCCTGTTCCCCACAATGGGGTGCAGCCCCAATACCCTGCCGGGGCCTTGGCGGTCCCTACACCCCGGCCTTGGGTGGTCACTGCGGCACATTTCAGGGGCGGGGAAAGATTTCATGCTTAAAATGTGAGAGTTTCTCATATATGAGCCTTTTCACTTCTTCTCAGTGTATTTAAAAAAAGATAAACAAGTGCTGCCCTAGTATTTATATACAGAACATTTGGTTAATTTTGCTACGCTGTGTGATGTAAAGAAGAAACAAAAAAAATTACCGAATTGACCCAGTTTGTGTGCTCATTATTGGTGGACCAGGTCACGATGACTTGCGGCCGACCTCGGTCATGGCCAGTTCCTGTGTTTGTGGCCTGGTGAACTAAAGTATCAGGCTTGTGGTGCTGTATATTAGGAATAAAAGAATGAGACATGATTAATTGATTTAACCCTGCCAGCAATGTGAATCCTATTTATATGATGTTGTTCCAAGGAAAAGGTCAAGCATGTTGGAAGTGAGGATGGCCGTAAGGCTAATAGGGCTGGTCCAAGATCTGGAGGGAAACGTTCACACTCAGCAGGTAGGTTTATGCCCCATTGTGATGGCTGCAGCGAGTCATGAGGCCTTTTTGCTGAACAATTTAGAATTTTTATCAAGTTGCTGAGAGATTATATTCTATTTCGAAACATTTTGCGAAATATGTTTAATATCTGTCATATGGAGTGGTTGAAATCTAGTTTACCTTTACTGGCTTGAATTCCAATTTCTTTATTTTTCTATATAAACATTTTCTTTATCTGGATTTCTCTACTTCAGATTCAAAATGTGCTTTGATTTTAAGTGTTTATGATATAATAGTAGCATACTCTGATAGTGTATAAATATCAGTTTTTCATGTAATGTACTTTTGCTATGTACTTTAGGATCTAACTGGATGTGTACATCTCTATTTTTGTCTGATTTTGTCTATGAAATGAGGAAACAAAATATTACAGTAAACGCTGACTCCTATTATATGTTTTGTTGTTGTTCTGCTCTATTCTCCATGTGTTCCCATGGTTGGTCGGTGAAGATGAGCATGATTGATTTGCTTTTACTATATATACATATCCTGTTGTTTTTTGTGAAGTATGAATGTTTATCTCTAAATGAAAAATCCTCTGAGTTGTAGCAGTAAAAATGTTTTTGTCCATTCTAATCGGTGCAGCTATGTCCAATACTGCAGCACTATCTGACGTCAGTGAGGACCTGTCGGTGTCGGACATCTCCGACACATCTAACTGTGGTGAGGACGGCAACGCTCGGAAACGAGCTGCACTCAAGTTAGAACTGGCCAAAAAGTCTGACAGCTGTGGAGTGGCTGCAAAGTTGGCATTGTCTAGGACTACACCAGAGAAGAAGAGGTCCCTCTCTCGATCTATGGTGTCAGCTGATAGTGGGGGTAGAGACAGGTAGGGCCGGGCCGTCTGTTGTAGAAATGTGAGAATTTGACAAAGCCCGTATTTTTTTCCCATAGTCAATCTGAAGTATCATTTTTGGGTCAAAATATGACAGCCAGTTTTCACAGGGGAAAATCTGATATTTCCATGATTTTGTGGGTCAGCCACATTAATCTCTAACTTTTAGAGTTTGCTTCGGCATTCATGGTAATCCTAAAATAAGAACACTCATTTGCAGTCATAATAATGCATTATATATACCCGGTAATGCAACTTCCTTTGCTTCCAGATCTTAGTTGATTTGATTGAAGGTTTAGAGCATAAATTCCTGTGAGCACAAATCTAAACTAGAATGTAGACCTGTTTGAGGGTTTAGCCCTCGACACCACTATTCTTTTAGTGGTCTCTTTCTCATTGTTGCGGAAGGAATGATTTATCGCCTAAATGATAGTTTCTGACATCAACCAGTTGGATATAAATTATGGGTGTCTAACCTTTTCTTTCTCCTAGAGTCATCTTTTGCTATGCACTGTTATATCTTACTATACTTTGCCAGTGAAGTAGCCTGGGATTTTTAGAGGGCGTGAAATGTGTTTTATACTCATAATATGGTTAATTGAGCAAGTATACATATACGATCGTCAGAGCATGGAGGCATTTTCTTATATTGCTGTGTGGCTTGGTGAGGTAGATGTGGAATGTTACTTTTGTGCACCAAAATTATATCCCAGGGATAATTTAACATCATTAAATTTTATCAAGAGGTTTTGAATGCATAACACAGGTAGGGCTAAACCTTATGTAGCTATGTTCTGTCTAGGTTTTAGTACTGATCACTTGAAGTCCAAGGTTGTGTGCTGGTGCCAAATGAATTGTAGTCAAGAAATATCCAAAAATCATGGAAATCTGTCTTGTTAAAAGTAAATATAGAGAGCACAGACGAGGTTTTTATCAAATATTCTCATTAGGAAAACATTTTTTCTCTCCAGACCCAAGCGGAGAAGGCTGGCATCACCCTTATCTCTGAGTTCGGAAAGAAAGACCCCCCGAGAAATTTATCGTCAAGGCATGCAAGTGGGGAAGAAAAGTATGAGAGGTACCTTTGACAGGAATGGTCAGGATGATTATGAGAGGGATAGCAGGAGTGGATATGAGAGAGACAGCAGGGTTGGATACGATAGAGACAACCCGGTTAGAGAGGACAGACAACGCATAGAGTCACTGAACAGGGAGCCACAGAGGAGAGGCAGTCCCAAAATAGAATCAGCTCGGGAAAGGTTGCGCAGAGAACGACTTGAAATAGAAATGGAGACGGGAAAGATTGAGAGACCTAAATCCATGAAGAGGGGAAATGAACAGTCAGTGGGGCATTTTAGTGAGGGCCCATACAGATATGCAAGGGACAGATTGGATTCTGAGAGGGTTGGGAAGTCTCACAGCGAGGATGGGCAGTTCTATGATAGGGACACAGATAGGAATTGGACAAACGGGCAAAGTAAGGACAACTTGACTGGACATGGCTTTAATGATCACAGAGGTGGTGAAACCCCGCAGAAACTAAACAGAAACGACAGGTCTTATGAGGATTGGAACAAGCGAGAAAACAGCAGGCCCTTAAGAGAACGACAGCAAAGCCCTGGTATCCGAAAAGAATCCAGACGGAGGTAAGTGTATTATGTTGCACTCAGTGTCAGTTAGGTGACCAGTATTGTCACATTGAACAGCTGTTCTTCCAAGATGATTATGTGAATACAGTAAAGTTGTTATTTCAAAAGATGATGTTATGTCTCCTCAAAGCACACCACACTGAGCTAGTTTGACTGTCACCAGACCATGAAAACCGCATAGGGATAGCTGTGAGAAAATCTCCAGAGTCATGGTCTGGTCAGGCCTAGTTCCTTCAATTTTATTATGGAATTGAATTGCCAAACAGACAAATTCTTAAATATTTATGCAGTTAAACAATTTATAACAAGGGCCTTTACTTGAAGTTTTAGCTTTCTTACTGGCTTGTTTGTTGGTGGTGTGGTCCTGTGACCTATTTAACATAGAACATTTTAGAAACATACTTTTAATAGTGTGATGTTTTTCAGCATATTATGTGCTGAACCCTTAGGCAGAGCTGCCAATCTTACAGCACAAAAGTGTATTTTTACGCCTTTTTGCTCATTTTACGCCTTTACGTTTTTTTACAGATGATCCTGCACTTTTTTACTAAGCCCGTAGTTACGTCGGTTATATAAGAGTCTCAACCCGGGTCGCCGGATGTCTAAGGTCCTTAGCGGAAGAGTCTCCGATCGGCTCATTTGAGTCGAGCCGATATAGGCCTAAGACAATATCAGTAGTCGATACTGTTGCATTATGCGTGGCATTACACTGATTCAACTGAATAACGTAGGCCTCCGACTTTGAAGTGTAGGCTAGTGGGCCGAGAAGAGATTTTGTTTGTCTTTCGATACTCGACTGGTCAATAATTGAGTAATCAACATCGTCTTTTTCAAATTAAAAAAATTCTTTGTTCTTAACTTATCCTTTGTTCTTCACTCATCTTTCATCATTTGGGGGATCTCTGTGGTGTAGTGGTAAGACACTCGCCTCAGAGGACGAAGGTCGTGGGTTCGAGCCCAGGTTCACCCAAGATTTTTTTCAGTCTTCTCTGGCCCACGGCTCGTGTGGAGTCGCCTTGTTCTATCAGAGATGTACATTTAAAACGTAGGTCCCACCTTTGATTTAACCTTAAATGCGTTGAAAAGGGGTGTAAAACTCAAGTCATTCATTCCTCGTCATTTGCTCCTATTCAGTTATCAAACGTGTAAATTGTCAGACTAAAGTCTGTTTTCAGACTTTTCCCTTAAAGTCAGAAGTTTTCTACCCCATATCTGAAACATTGAATCAGGCTAAGACGTAGATATCTAGATCTATCTAGATCTAGAACTAGAATCTAGATATTTATATTTAGATAAATCTAAACTGAGTTAATAAGCTATTTTTGGCATCGGGATTTGCCGCAAACGTCAAATATGTGAGATCCACCTCACAAGCCTCGAAGTCTGATTTCCGACGGACGGACGCTATAAAGCGTTTGGTTTCGCACGCAGCTATCGCTTCCGACTTTTCCGAATTTGACAATTTATAATTAAAACTGCAAATGATGGAATGCACCAAGCTTTGGTTTGGCCATATATATAATCAGAGCTGCCAACTGTACGCAAAACTTACGTATCTGTACGTATTTTGAAGCCTTGTACGTTTTTATGACTTTTTGTTGGATTGTACGCTCTTTTTTTTGCGCGTTCAGTTAGTTCTTATAAAAACGATCTCTGGAAAAACACAACTGTATTAGGAAAAAAATACTGGCCTCTAACAAGCCTATTTCCATTTCCATACAGTAAGGGCATTGTCTATTTTTCCATCTATAGTTGTGACTATTGGGGTTTTTCACTCGTTACCCATCTATTTCGTCAAATAAAAAAAAATATTGTAATTACTCCAGTGACAGTGAATGAAAAATACGATATTACAGTAGATCTAGATTCTAGATCGGGAAATGAACTTTCAATGTGTAGCTACATCTAGATATCTAATCTATAGATATCTATTAATCTAATCTATTAGCCTATAGATCTAGATATATATATATATATCTAGATATCTAGTATCTAGATCTATATCTAGAGATTGTTGTTATAGATCTGAAGATCTGGCCTAGGCCTAATCTAGATGATCTAGGCCTAGGCTATTTGACATACAAATACAGATACATGTACAAAACTAGATATTGAATCTAGACTCTTTTTAGATCTAGACATAGATCTAGAGATATTTTAGTCTGGACCTACTGTCTACATGTAGAATTTATGTAGATCTGGAGATCTAGATCTACATAAATATTTCCAGAATAGCCGCACTGCAACATTCAAGGACTTGCTTTTTGAAGTCAAGTCAGCCACAACTGACTCTTTGGTAGGCAGTAATGAATATGACCTAACAAGCTGTAGATTTAGATCTAGTATAGATAGCCCCAAGATGCTTTGCCTTTTATATAGGCCTACAATGAAACTGTTGGAATGCTGATCATTACCCTTCAATGTTAAG
>JAUEKS010041424.1:0-10251 GCA_031762815.1 Tylodina fungina
ATGAAGTAAGCCAATGGGCCTCTATACTATTGAGTCATGAGTAGTTTGAAATATTTTCGTCAAAATAAATCCAATCTGAAGCAAAAAAACACACATTGTAACCTATGTACTCTGACACTAGAAACAAATATGAGACCCACCCAACCCCCTAACAGATCTCAATTCTTTGGAATAACAAAATACATGTGTAACACACTTATTGTCGACGGCAAGACTAGTATCCACTACCAATGGACTGTTCAAAGGTTAATATCAATGCATGGGCAAACCTGTTAACATATGATTGCCATTTTGTGATAAGGCACTCCACAAACTCAGACTCGACATTGCATAACAATAGTATGAATCTACTAACACAGCGTACACTGACAATGTTCTACAAGATTTGTATAAAAAATAATGTATAGATCATTTATTATGTAATATAATTATACATACAGGGCCTACGGGAAAACCCTCATTCCATGCCCCTATGACAAATGTCATACCTTACCACAAGTAGTAGGATACAATGAGAAATAAAACAACAAAAGATCACTCTATTATGTTTTTGTCTTTAGCCCAGCCAGCACTCAGTCCAGGAATGAGAACATCACCATATAAGGACAGAGTGAGGTAAGGGAGACAATAATCAAAACCAAAATATATACTATACTGTAGTTTTAACACACAGTGTGTATGTTTTCTCTCTCTCTCTCTCTCTCTCTCTCTCTCTCTCTCTCTCTCTCTCTCTCTCTCTCTCTCGCTCTCTCTCTCTCTCTCTCTCTCTCTCTCCCCCCCCTCTCTCTCTCTCTCTCTCCCTCCCTCTCTCCCCCTCCCTCTTTCTCTCTCTCCCTCCCCCTCTCCCACTCTAAGTGTAAGCACAATGAAGGTATCGCATATGTACGGGTAGGCACATTCATTTTTAACTTAACATCACCTTTAGAACAGAACTAGCCAGGGCTGAGCTGCTTGGACACAATTATCACTGTTACAAGTAGCACAACTGGGAAGAGGATAGATTTGAGACAGTCTTCACTTCCCCATTGTGCATGTATCCTGTACATGAATGACCACCAAAGAGGGTGTCACGAATGGCTTCACCATATTTGTGAAGGAGAATTGAGAAATCAAAAGGCTAAGAATGGTGATTTTTATTAACCCCCTTGCACACATATACCTTTGACTTGACACTGGTATCATATCCCATAAAATAATGTTAGCACGGTTTCCTTAGTTAACATAAAACAAGCCCTAAACCTAAAGTGGCCAGGCTCAATAGCTCATTTTACTATTTAATGGACTATGAGAATGGAATACATATCTGATTCATATTACCAGTTCATCCCACAGGAATATTGCACTTTTTCGAGCGTTAGAAATTATATTCATGAGTTATTTGCATGCTATGTTACTCACACACGTAAATTATACACATATGCTAAGTATATTTCTGAAAAAAAAAAACAACACACCAATATTTGGACTGAAAAAGATTGTATATTATATGGTACCTGTACATTTGTGTCATATCAAGAAGCGCACAAGAGTCATTTAAGGGATAGAATCTATCGGAGATATTCAACTCAAGGGACTCAAGAAGAGCTTTAGTCCAAGCCGAGCATGGCTAGATGGCTATGGCGGGGAGGACGGCCAGACTGATGGTTCTCCCCTGAGGTTTGAGAGTGAGTGAGCATGGGGGTCACCATCAAGAGCTAAACATAAAATACTCATGACATACATCACTATCTGTCATCATATTTGTCAATGTCGGTCCCAAACACACAAAATTCATGACATCCGTCACTGTCAATTCTATACATCCAACAATCATCATATCTATCGCTGTCAGTCCCGGACACACAATAATGTATTCAGTCCTGCCAACCCAAGCTTGTGTGTATGCTAAAAATCCTTGATGAGTATGGATAATTAAACAAAAGGGATTTTACATAATCTTATACATTGTTATAACAAACATCTGAAATTGCCACATCAGTGTTTTGTCCTGTAACATCAAACCCAAAGTACCTGCCCGAATTGTTCTGGTTTAAAGCAAGACAACTCCCTCCCCTCAGCTCCCAACTTTTGGCTTCCATCTGCCAAATTATGTCAAACAGGCATTACTTACAATAATTATTAATAAATAGTCGACACAATTTCAGAAATGAAAGAAACATACAGTACAAATGGAAACAAATACATATTTCCCATAAAATCCTTGTACAAACACAAACAATGCAAAGCACCATGAGATGCGGTATATGACATAATTTGTAGACATGATAAGCAAAAATATGAATTTGTAAAATTAAAGATTCTCTTGTACACCACATGCGAGTGAGAATGGTGTTTAAAACCACTACAAGAATTATCTGGATGGGCCAGTCAGGTTAGTGTCCTAGCTGTCCTAGCATGATCCGATTTCATTTACAAACAACTCCGTCAACACACAGACAATGAATACTAAAAATTATAATTTTTGTCATACTCGATGTGAATAGCCAGAAATATGTTAATTAACTGTAAGAGCATGCTGAGCATACTATGTACAGGTCACATAATTTAAAGTACTGGTAAAAGTAAAAGATGTTCAGCACAGATGCAGAAAGTCTGTACAGCTTAGCACCGCTGCCTATATATCCTGTGTAATAATGAATTATAATAATGTAATCTGTTTTGCCCATATATATTATTGACTCCATTGCCAAATAGTTACAAGAGATAGGCGAAAACTTTGAAACCACATTTATTATAAAATACCAAATTTTAACGACATCCAAAATTCCATAAATAATTCATGTGGGAAGTGTCATAACAAGCCTAGTACAGTCAAAACAAGACTTAGTTTAAGTTCTATAAATAAACAACAATACCCTTTAATTGACATAAGTACTACCTACCAGGTACTATCTCTAACACATACCTTCCCTTTCTGGGAGGTATCTCGAAACAGCAGAAAAATCTTCACTTTAAATGATAAAAAGCATACAAAGAATAGCAATTATGGCCCACTCATTCATCAGTCATGAGAAGATGAATGGCTTACACACTACTAACTTTACTCATAGATGTATTACAGCTGGGAGACACATTTAGACTTGCACACCATAAAGATACATTTAGACTTGCACACGATGGAGACAAATATTAGATATGTATAGACTTGCATACCAGGGAAACACTTTTAGATTTGTACACCATGGAGACATTTAGATTTGCATGTAACCACAGAGACACATTTAGACCTGCACACAATGAACACACATTTAGATATTAAGACTTACACACCAGGGAAACACATTTACACTTGTACATCATGGAGACATTTAGATTTGCATTAACCACGGAGACACTTTTCGATTTGCAAACCAAAGAGACACATTATGACTTGCACACAAAGAGACACATTATGACTTGCACATCATGGAGACACATTTAGACTTGCACACCATGGAGACACATTTAGACTTGCACACCATGGAGACACATTTAGACTTGCACATCATGGAGACACATTTAGACTTGCACATTATGGAGACACATTTAGACTTGCACACCATGGAGATACATTTAGACTTGCACACTATGGAGGCACATTTAGTCTTGCACACCATGGAGACGCATTTAGACTAGCACACCGTGGAGACACATTTAGACTTGCACTTGCACATCATGGAAACATGTTTAGACTTGCACACCATGGAGACACATTTATACTTGCACACCATGAAGATACATTTAGATTTGCACACCATGTAGACACATGTAGATTTGAACATGCACATCATGGAGACACATTTAGACTTGCACACCATGGAGATGAATTTAGACTTGCACACCATGGAGACACATTTACACTTGCACACCATGGAGACACATGTAGATTTGCATTTGCACATCATGGAGACAGATTTAGACATGTACATCAGAGAGACACATTTAGACTTGCAGATTATGGAGATACATTTAGACTTGCACACCATGGAGACATATTAAGACTTGCACACCACGGAGACACATTTAGAGTTGCACACCATGGATATGCATTTAGACTTGCACACCCTGAAGGCTTGCACACCATGAAGACTTGCACAACATGGAGAGATACATGTAGATTTGCACTTGCGCATCATGGAGACACATTTAGATAAAGACTTGCACATCATGGAGACATATTTAGACTTGCACATCAGGGAGACATTAGAGTTACACCACAGTAAGTGATACTTCGATAGTTTGCCTTGCACACCAAAGTGACACAGTTTGACTTCATAAAATGATACATAGTGACAGTTTGACTAGACTGGTTCATGATGCAGACACAGCATGACAAGGACAAAATGCTGTTACTATACATCTTGCACAGTAATGCACACACACACACACACACACACACACACACACACACACACACACACACACACACACACACACCTACACACACACACACACACACACACACACACAATTGGACTCTAGTTGCAAATCATCATGACACAGTTTCACTTACACACCGTGATGACAGAAAACCAGCAGCTTTCTTGTCTGAACATCAACTCTGGGAAATACCATCATGGACAGAGCAAGACGTGACATTTCCATTCTCCGCCAATATGTTAATAGCTCCAATATGAGCTCACCACAATACCAGCTGTATAAACATTATTATAGCATAGGAACAATGCACAATCACACATGGAAAAAACAATTTTTCGTTGACTGCTGGTGCATAACTTTTGTGCGTGTGGTTTGAGTTTGCTAGTTTCATTCTGCATTTTCCACATGAAACTTCATCACAGACAAGACTACAGAGAAATGGACACAAGACATGCGGAAGACCAGCTGAAATTGATATGACGTTTGAGGTTTGAATGTAACCATCTGTTCCAGTTTCATTCCTAACCTTTAAGGGAAGACGATTCTGTTACAGGAGTACCTACATTTTAGATTGAGACAGAATTAAGTCTCTGGTATGAAGGGGTGAATAACAAATCAGATGGGCATGAAACTGAAACTAAATTTTGAAACCTGCTAAATCTGCTAGATCCACATGCAACAAATTACTGACATAATCGAGTGAATTTAACAAATATTAGCATCAACATTTTTGAGCATTTTAGGGTAACATTTTATTCGGACTAAAACAATGTCACAGTAAGAACACCTCTTCTAATCTTATTTTACATTCTGTTCTTTCAATCTATTAGATTGTGTGTATGCTTGTAAACAATGCTCACATTTAATGCTCCATTTTCACATGAAACTTTGCACTTTGAGGGTCATGATAAATTTCCGTCCCTGCCTGACCCATCACTGACAATCACATAAAATCTCGCAGTGACTTACAATATTATTACAAGCATGCCAGTGAAGTATCTGGACCTCCAGTGACGCAATCTTAATGGCAAAAGACTAAACATACAGTGTATTCACAAAAATGCTTACAAAAATTAAATGTTAAATACGACTGTATACATGCTTTCTTGCATGGTTTCAACACTACAATAATTGCCAAATATTTCCATTTTATAAAAACGTGTTTCTTGTAAACGCGCTTGCATTAGCTCATTACATTTGCCACTGTAAATTCTGCACTGGCCCACGCATTTATTTACTTGCAGACATGTAAGAGGTCACCATGCACCTATCAGTAGAAAATTTTCCTTTGATTTCATTAGCTGATTCTATTTTAACGCACAGAAGTTAGAAATTGATGTAAAATCTATTTAAAAACCTTTACCGTACGCTGATATTTACTATGCAGTTTGTACGTCATGACCGATTTTTGGAACAGTAGATCAAGAATGGTTTATTCCTCACTACATTTTCTAGATCTAGATTTATCTGAGATTGCTTCAAAAACATTTCTAGTCTCAGCCATTTCATTTTTACCACAAACCTGAAGGGAATACTCTTTAGAACTGAGAAACTATCAACAGTGTTACCATTACGATTCAACAGCGGAAGGTGTGTAGGCCTACAGCGTGGAATCTAGGTCAGTCATCAGCTGTGTGATTCAAGAAAACGTCGAATAGTAGCCATGGGCAATTTGGATTTGCGTGATAAATTAGATCTATTCCGAATCGGTCCGATTCCAAAAATCAAGCATACATGCGTTTGCTGTTACATCCAAACATGATATTATTATTATTATGGCAAACAGTTTAGGTTTCGGTCGATTTTCCATTGTTCCATTTTTGGGTCATGACATACGAATGGGGGGTATGGTAAAAAAAAGGGCCATTTAAAAAAAAATTTCGACCGAAATTCTTTTCTCTTTGGATACGTCCAAAACTGAATACATTCTTAGCTGCTTATTGACGGGAAGCGAACGGTATCAGAATAGGAGCCAATTTCCAAGACTCTGCTCCTTTTTTGGGTCACGACGTACGGTAAAGGTTAAAGTAGGCCCCTAACAAATGACATACATGATTTTACGATATTGTGGAATCATTGCTACTGAGCTATATTTGGGACCGAAAGAATTCACGGGATGATCAACAGTGACCAGGCACGTACTAAAGATGGTATCACAAGTGACCTGGTAGGATGCCTCCTGATATTGTGGGATAGTTATGAAAAAGTATTTTAAACCTTCGTAATGTAACAAGGAACTCGATATACGAAAAATATTTTTTGAATAAAAATATCAAAACAAAAAGGTTAATGAGGCATATTGTCTACAATTTTTAACTCTTAACAATGACAAAATACCAATGAATTATAACTCCCTCTTTGATTACATAAACAAACATGTTAAAAAATAAAATTCTACATATATGGGATAAATATAAAACTAAAGCCTGTTTATGAAGTTCTTCATGGAACACACATGGCCAAAATACATTTGTTCACAATAACACAGAAAACAGAGGACGACCATTCCTGGGCCTCTGCGCCTGTTGGTTTTGATTATCATGCTGCTGTAACTGTTGTTGCTGTTGCTGTTGAACTTCAATATTTTGCTGAAGCTGGTGTTGCTGCTGTCTTCGATGTTGGAGCTGCACCCCAAGTCGAGGTTGTTGGGGCTGTATGGGGTAATGGTGGACAAGATGGTTCTGGCGTACAGACTGCAGCTGGTTATGATTGTGAATGGAGCCTGGCTGGTTCATCAAGTAGGACCTGAGTGACAATGGCTGCGGAGCTTCAGATCCTCCTGCAGCTCCTTCAGCATCTCTTTCCAACCTATTTGTGGCAGCTGACATTGTTGCTGGCCTTGAACTCTGTAGCTGTGTCTGGGGTTGAGTGGTTGGCTGTGAACTCACTGCAGGTCTGCTCTCCCCTGACAGGGTCCCCAGGGCCAAGTGGGAGTTCTGTAGCTCCTCACGTCGACTCTGAAGAAGAGACTGAGTGCCTCCCATTCTCTGAAAGTTCCACCTAGAAGGGTTACTAGTACTGGTACCTATAATTTGACCATGAGAAAATCTAGACATCAGATGGCCTTTTGATCTAGTTGATGTACATGGCAAGGCTTGAACGGAAGGGGGAGCACAGGATGACAAGGGAACTTGAGCTACAGTGTGTGGTGATGAAGCAGTTGTGTTGGTAGCAGCACCAATTGATGAGGAAGGCATGGTAGACCCTCCCCTTAAATGCAAAGGTAGCTCACGAGAGTTAGAAGACGGAGTGTTTTCCTTGGGGGTAACATGAGGTGATGTTTTGGAAGACTCAACATGAGCAGGTTTGTTTTTCACTCTAATACTGTCACTAATACTACCAGATTCCTTATCTGTAAAAGGTATGGTCTTTGATGGAAGCTTTTCCTCAGAATCATTGGAGGCACTTTCAGAGTGATTATAAGACAAAGGTAAAGGTATATTCTTCCATGAGAGATTAGAACTTTCCTTCATTGTGCTATCCCTATCCTGTTGTCCCAGAGATTTTGGTATGGCACCTTGATCTTTAAACTGCTTTGTCTGATTTGATAATGAGTCCTTGACATTGGAACTTGCACCTGTTGGTGAAGAATTTTTGTTCTTCCAATTTGAAACTTCATTCGACTTTAGGTGACAAGGACTTTGAGCTGTGGGAGAACAGACGCTGTGAGCAGTGGCTCCAACTGGGCGGAATGCTGAATGTGTGGAACCAAAACTGCTTCTGGGAGACACTGTACTTGTGCTTAGTGTCGAAGAGTGTGCTAAGACATGAATAGGCACTTTCCTGATAGAATTTTTTGAACTTTTGTCTCTAGATTTTTTTCTTGTAAAAGAAGTAGCACGAGATTGAGGGTTAGAATTTGAAGCGACAGGAGATTTTGACAAGGGATTGAGATCCTCATCTTTTTGCCCAATGTGTTGAATATTCTCATAACAAGGTCCATTTTCGTAAAAGTTTTCATCTATGACATGAGGCAAATTCTCCTGTGTTTCAGAATCAGCATGAGGCAAATTCTCCTGTGTTTCAGAATCAGACTTTTGAGATCCATCACGTCCGGTTCCAATAATTGCACATACTTCTGGAGAAACTGACAGCAAACTTTCATAATCTCCAACCAGCCCAGAAGGCTGCGTATTAACATACGTAAGCACAGGCCTATCCGAGTGTTTCGAGTCCTTTCTCACAACCATTGCTCCAGTAGTAATGAGGGCAGCCCTTCCTTGGCCAGGATATGTAGTAATATTGCCTTGTTCACAAATCAAACTATTTTCCCCATCCTCTAAAGCTTTACTACTTGAACTCCTAAATTGAGGCGGAGTTCCTCCATGACGGATCATACTGAATTTAGTTGTCTGATTATGCTGGGAATTCTGATCATGTTTGTCTCGGCCACTCAGATCAACCATTGGAACAGCCTCTGCACCTTCTTCGCAGTAATGGGTGGCATCATAGCTGTGAGCATCTGTGCTTGAAGAGTTCTCTGTATCCGATTCATCTCCACTGTCACCAGGACTGGAACTGACTATGTCATTTATAGCTCTTGAAGCTTCCACGGCTTCATATGGAGGCAAGTCTTCCTCATTAAATTCAGTCGGCAGGCGAACATTCTGTGAAGCTGATGCAGGGCTCCCTGAAAGCCTCATCTGCACCCGAGATGGTTGAGAGCCCTGTCTATTCGTAGATATGTGTCTCAAAGATAAGATATTCCATCGATCATTTTCTTTCCTTTCCCTATCCATACACTGGTGATTATTTCTCAGGCTAAGACTGGGTCTAGCACATGTTGATGATAAAGCATTTGAATTGTTGAAACTATGAGTAAGATCCTGCTGTCCTTGCCTATGGCGGTGAGCGTATAAATTCCCATGAAGCTGATCTGAAGCTGAACGCCGATGAGACCGTCGGTAATCCAACTGAACTCTATTTGCGTTCACATTATCGGAATGCCTACGAGACGAAGACTCAGGCACATGCAAAGGAGTGTGGCTGCTAGTTGACCGTATGCTACTTGAGTTAGGTGCCCCACCACGTAAAGAGCTGCTTGTTCGAATTGTACCATCTGGTAAGGTTCTATGATGCCGACGCCGATGTTTGGGTTTTTCAGGAGGTTCAAAAAACAAATATTTACTGCTGACAATTACACCCAAAACATTTCCCGAGAGACAAAACACAGAGATCACCAAAAGAGATGCATGAACAAGATGTGAAGTTCTTTTGCTGTACTCTGTGACACTGACGCGATTATAAAATCCACTATTTAGAGTCAAACCGCCTGCAGACAATATTAACATTGTCAGAGAAGCAAATACACCTATTACAGTAGATATCATGAATGTTTTGACACTGGACAGTGACTTCAAACGCGACACAAACACAGCAGTCAGTCCTGAGGCAAGAATGATGGCACCTCCCCACATCCCAGTACCAACGTAATGTCCCCAAGTCTCTGTCACAAACGCTATGATAGAGATGACCATGCTAGCGAGGCCAAGAAAAAAGAGGATTATGCCCAAAACAAAGACACGGGTAAACGGAAAAGATGTGTGCATTTTCCAGTGAAGCGACATAGTTACATACTGGTTACGGCTTCTTCTTGTAGAGAACATTAATCTTCAGATGCTAGCAATAACCAATGTTCTGAATGTCAATATCAAGATCTAGATATCTAGATCTAGATCTAGATCTAGATTCTATTTTAGATTACAACCCGAGTTCAACATTCCTCCTCGTTAGAAATAGAATCTAGAATCTAGACTCTAGATCTACACTAGATCTAGATCTAGACTCGCTAGATCTAATATCATCAAATAACACTCCTCTTTGGGGCTCACTGATCTAAAAAAATTGCAACATCGCCAAGATATAACCCAGTTGTGGAATCACTTACTAAAC
>JAUEKS010041535.1:0-10250 GCA_031762815.1 Tylodina fungina
ACAACTTATCGAACATATTCACGGCTTTTACGAATCCAAGAATTTTGTGGGCCGGAACCACGTTAAAGAGGGTCTCATGGCTTCTTGTTGTAAAGAAGTTGTAAAGAAGTTCTTCCTCACGTCTCCAAAGTCAGTACATTCCACTTTCGGGAGGAGAAAGTCAGTCTGAGTACTGGCTGAAGAATATGCTTAATAAATGCATAGGAAAATGACACAATGAGATGCCTGAAAAAGGCTTAATAATTTTTTGCATACAAATCCAGCAACACTTTCTAGCACAAATCCTAATACTAACACCAAATCTGACATAAAAAAAAAGAAGTCTAATTTTGAAAAAGAACAGAAAACTTACTGAAAATCCTGTATGAAGTTGCTGTTAGCAATGTCCAGGGTTCCTGATTTGGTCCTTGATCTTGGGTCCCAGCATTCCAGGTGACCTTGGTTGGATCCACAGCCAAACAAGTAATTCACCGGGTTGAACTCACAGCAATTGAATTCCCTGGGAGAGTTAAGTGGTCACACAAAGTCAACGGCCGGACATATCTGACTTATCTAGACCTTGAAAAGGCATAACATGAATTATGCCACTATTCTTATGCATAATTATTATTAAACCAACGTAATAAAGCTGATAAAGCCGAAGAAAGATCTTTTTGATAGACTGAGAATGAAAGAGGGAAAGAGATTAATACACATTTACTTCTATGACTTCACATAAAATATGTTCAAGCCCATCAAGCATGTATTTGATAGATGATAAAGTGCAAAAGAAATGCAATGTACTGTTATTATTATTCACAGATATACGATCATTTTAAAATATTGATTTCTTGAACATTTCATGTGTGTTACGACTCACCAACTCTGAAGTTGTAAACAATTTCATGATTGAGATAGCAAAGAAGTGTCAAGAAATGTTCACAAACATTAAGTATTTATTCCTTTCAATAATGTTGTATTTTTTCTTTCCACAACTGGACCATGAGAAAATGAACTTTTAAAGACAGTGTCTTTAATCATCTCCTTATTGGGTAATACCATTAATTAAAGATTACAAATTACATTTTCAAAGGATAAATATACTTACAGTCCTGACGTCTGTAGAGGCTTCATAAATCTCCCTTTCTCCAGATTTATTCTATAGATCTGCGAACTAAAAACAGAATTTCCTTCAGATTCATAATATATTTAAAAATCTGATGGTCAAAATCTCAGCAAACCATCAACATCCTGAAATCCAACAATGCTGACAGTTATATAATAGTAGTAATAACATTGACATTTGGGTAAGGAGATAAATTCTACAGTAATTATTTGAACACAAAGGGGTTCTTCATAATAATGATTTCTATAATAAGGAAACAGAATGCTCTACAAAGGGGGATGTAAATGCATTGACTGGCCTGACTCAAAACATTGATCATTCCATAATTGTTATTACAGAAGGTCCAAAAGCGCTGATATTTCAACTTACAAATAACCCAACTCACCAAGCCACTTCATTTCGCATTCAATGTGACGTCCATACCTCATGTATCATGAAACAACCTTGTTACATCCAAGACAAAGTCTTCCTTAATGGCCATTATACTCTCATACAACCTGAACATATCTATGAGTCAAATTCCTCTCAGATAATGAGTTACATTATACGATTCAAACACGACTCAGAATATGAGCATTTCTATTTTAACCCCTCTCAGAATATAAGAATTTCTATGATTTTAACCCCTCTCAGGATATGAGCGGTTCTATTTTTACCTCTCTCAGAATTTGAGCATTTCTATGATTTTGACCCCTCTCAGAATATAAACATTTCTGTGATTTTTAACCCCTCTCAGGATATGAGCATTTCTATTCTAACCTCTCTCAGAATATGAGCATTTAATTTCTATGATTTTAACCCCTCTCAAAATATGAGCATTTCGATTATTTTAATCTCTCTCAGAATATGAGCATTTCTATGATTATAAACATTTCTATGATTTTAACCCCTCTCAGGATATGAGCATTTCTATTTTAACCTCCCTCATAATATGAGCATTTATATAATTTTAACCCCTCTCGGAATATGAGCATTTCTATGATTTTAACTCTCTCAGAATATGGGCAAATTCTATGATTCTAACCCATCTTGGAATATGAATATATTCTTTGTAATTCCTCTTGGAACAGGAGTACATTCTATGATTCTAATCCCCTCAGAATATGAGCATTTCTACAATTTTAACCCCTCTTGAAATATGAATGAGTATATATTCTATGATTCTAACTCATCTTAGAATACGAATATATTCTATGATTCTAACACCTCTTAGAATTTGACTTTATTCCATGATTCTAATCCCTCTTGGAATATGAGTATATTCTATGACTTAAACTCCTCTTGAAGTATGAGAACATTTTATCATTCAAAACCTCTTTGGAATATGAAGATACGCCGTGATTGAAACTCCTCATGAAATGAGCATATCCTGTGATTCAAACAGCATTTAAATACATTTTTTTCAATAGAAAGGCTCTCCAGCAACTGAGCATGTCCACAGCATCAACACAATCTCCAGATAACATGTGCTACGCACCTGACACCAACAAAATACATATCACAAGATGGTGGATAATAAGATAAATCTCTGCCATATTTGGGGATTCTCATTCGCAAAAGTCTTCCAAATTGTGTGTGAAATTCCACATAGCGGTCATCTTGGAGGAAGCACACCTACAAACATAACACAGGAAAGTAAAAACAAAATGATTAATTAACTCAGGAAATCAGAGATAACAGCAAAAACTGGATGATGATGATGATGATGATGATGATGATGATGATGATAACTACAATGACAACAACAAAACTGTTGATGTTAACTTAGTTAAGGAAACAATTTAGAATTTAATTTTGCCATAAAACATTCACTATAGAAGTTATATGTAGTAGATAATCCTAAGAATTATGTTAAATACTAACGCTTAAACATCTATTTTATTATTATTATGCCCTCTGATTTTTTAATTATAGACCAAAATGAGTCAAGAAATATAGAGCCCCTACAAAAATATGTTCATCTGACTGACTGGAACTATACCTCTAACCTGTAGGAAATCCTCCCTAAACAAAAGATAAAAGAACTACATGGGATAGTCATCAGGAAAAAGGAGCAGACTGTTGGGGACATACATGGGCCCAGTCACATAAGACACGAATTGGATCTGTTATGTTAGGGATAGTCCAAAATCAGTGTATCTGAGTGTCTGTCTAAATTATCACTAGATTCACGGAAAATAGCGTGAAAGTCCTCAGTGTCGATCCTGAGCCACTAGAACTGTCATTATAATAATAATAATAATAATAATAATAATAATAATAATAATAATAGTTCTTTATTGTCCATAAATGGCAATTTGTTGTTTAGTTACACAGTTGAGACATAGAATACTTTACAAGTTTAAGCAACAAAACACACGCACGTTTTACGCACACACACTTCCAAGTACCTTTACAGACATCATGCGCATTATTCATATAGTCCAATAGTTACAAACACAACGACATAAACACAAACAACACATAATTTCAACAAACATTGCTTGTATGAATACCCTGTACCATTGACCACCCTTGACCTATGACGAGACATTTTTCCACTGATCAAAAAAAAAAAAAAAATCAGCCGTTTGAATGTATTTAGATCTTTCTAAAGACAATCACATAAATAATTGGACCATCCACATGATTTTCCCCTCAATAACAGTTTGGTAACCATGCTTCCAATATTTTACACCATTACTGACTTTCGACGCATACGTAGCATTGAATCCATACTTCATATTGAGTTTCAAGAATGCTACAATTGTAAGTGTCGATATCTTGCAAAAAAGTTCTTAATCTATTTATAACTTATAATAAAAACACGTCTGACATTCAATATCTTTATGTTTAAAATGTGTAATATTTTGCATACATACTTTGCTGTAATCTTCAGACAAACACTGAAATTTGACAACTTCCGCATCAAGTCCTCGCTCAAATTTGAGGCACAGTTCATGAACATCATAGCATCGAAATCTGGGTTTGTATGAACCTGCAATGGAAAAAAAAATAATCAAATTGATTTCAGCAGCAAATGGAAGAAAAAAGAAGTCTATTCGTCGAAACGTGTCTAAATTGGCCTAAGCAAAATTAAGCTTCGCATCAGTGGCCTAAGGCTGCGGGCTCATGATCAAGGGGTCCTGGGTTCAAATCCTGGCATCTGACACTGTGTCCTTGAGAAAGGCACTATTCACAAATTTCCTCACCCCACCCAGTTGTAAAAATGAGTACCGGACTATAGACAGTGAACGATATTGTCAGTATGTCAGTATAAGAACCTAGCCGGCAGCCTGTACTGTATACTCCTCATGGATTGAGCGGGTTTCAGTATGATATTGGTCTGCCGGGGTAATAATAGTATGTACGCGCTTAGAGCTTGTATCAACGAGGATTTAGCGCTATAAATGCAATCTGTTATTATTATTATTATTATTCAGCCAAAAATATTATTTTATTCTGAACAATTTAAATATAGTTGCTTCTGACCTCTTTTTAAATCAATAATCTATATTTTTTGCTGAGCTTCGCCTCGTTAAAATGCCCCCCCCCCCCCACCTTCCCACCCAATGTCGTTGATAGAATTATTTTACACCAAATGCTTCAATTGCTTTTTAAACTAAATCCTAATACTTCCAAGAATCCTACCATAAAGGCTAGATAGTTTCAATGTGATTTATGAATAACTCAATAAACTCTAAATAAGTTGTAGTCCTCAAATCTAGAGCAAATACCATTCATTGCAGTAGTAAAATAAATTATAATGTATAATTATACATTATGTATTATTATAATGTATAATTATAATGCACCCAAAGAAAGATAGAAATATGACAAACCTGTTGCACATATAAATTGACCATCTGGAGATAGTTGAACACAGTTGCTTACACTGGGCATATCAAAATCCTGGATTAGTTCAAGGCGACGACGAACATCTGAAATGCAGAGTGAGAAGATGAGAAAAAGGCTTCCCTTACTTCTTTCAAAAAGAATAGTGAATAAAAAAAACAGAATAAAAAGATTGTATCGGTTTCAGTTGTAATAATGCTTAGTATAAATACATATACCTGAGGAATAATTTAATACATTGAGTGCAAATGTTGTCTAAGTTGTAAAGAGTACATGTAAAAGAAAAAGAAATGTTTTGGACATCCAATGAAAAATCTGGCTTTAGGATTATGGGACAGGCACAGGCAAAGGGCTAAAAGAGCAGTACTAATGCCAGTAGTATGAACACAAAGTAAGCAGCAGAAACACTGGGCAGACCATAAGGACAGCAAATGGTGCTGTCTTACAACAAAATAAAGTAAAAACCATAAAATCATAGAAGTTTTCGAACAAATTTCAAATTGCTGCCGTGCAGTACCTTACAATGCGAAGAATAGGCCTGATGCTGTTTGTCATGCGTGTCATAAAAGGCAACTAAGACAGGGCTAGGGAGAGACACCCGAAGTGTGGTCTTCAGGTCCTCCAGGCTGGGTGTTTAGCACAGGGCTAATTCACACATCTTTATTTTAAAAATTGTTACAAAAATTCAGACTAGAGACATTAAACAAAAAGACCTGCGAGACAGGAGAGCCACTAATTCAGGGTCCATGAAGTGTAGCATCGAAAGGCTGCAAGAAGCCGTCAAGCCATTTTCAGTTTAGTCAAGCAAATCATTCCATATCACATCGTGAAACATGAAAATCATGTACGAAAAGGGAAGACAACTCAAATAGCCAAGGTAATGCTATGATACTGATTATGCATACTGGCAATATGCAAGACTCACATGTTCCTAGGATAGACATGGTTGAGTACAGGAGAGCAACATGAAGAAAAACCCATCTCATACAGGAGTTGTTTTGATGTTAAATCAAATTGCACAGAAGGCTCTACAGGGATGAAAGGTGCATGGAACTTGAATCATTATTTCACAACCATGAAGATGATCAACATAAACACTGTCCAAATTCATGCCCCCACAAATGATGCAGAGGATGAGTAGGAAGATAGATTCTTTAAGATTTCAAACCGTAATAGAAAAGATCCCAAGCAAAAACATGATTATCATGGGATGTACAAATGCAAAATTAGGAAAAGAAAATACAGGATATGAAGAAATTATGGCCGGACAGATATGTACTAGGTGAGATGAATGACAATGAAGGGAGATTCTTGGATATGTGTGAACTCCATAGCATAGAAATTGAAGGTACAGTGTTCCCACACAGACGAATACACAAAGCAGCATAGATATCACCGGATGGCATCACAGAAAACCAGATTGATCACTTTTGCATCTCACGCAAATTTGACACTCACTGGAATATGCTAGAGTGATGAAAGGAGCCAAAGACTATATTATTTTGGCTAAACTCAGACTCAGACTCAGACTCAAACATTACTGTAAAGATAACAAGGAGGTGAAACTAAAATTTCAAGTAAGCGCACTAAAGGACACAGAGAGAAATTAAGAATTTAACTTGGCTATAAACAACAGATATCAGCATATATCAGATATATCAACAGATATAAGACCTACCGGAAAAAGAAGAGATCAGTGCACATTGGAATTTGGGTAAGGAGACATTTGAGTTGAGTTGAATTGGGTGTTTTACGTCACTTGCAACATAAATAGGTTATTTAAGTGACAGAATGTGTCTTCAACTCTCAAACACACTGAAAACACAATCAATAGAATTGAGTCCATGGTGTGGCCTGGAGACTCCTAATGAATTGTGTTGCCCTGTTGTATACTGCAATGCCACATCAGACATGTAAGCCACATAGGCGTAAGGAGACATTTATAAATGTTTGTCAATGGTGATTGCCTTAAAGAAACCTGCTCATAAGGAATGGACAATACAAATATCTCTCGGCTATAAATATTCAGAGAAAAGAAAGAAGCTATGAACAACTCCAAAATGAGAGCAGAGAAAACACTAGTATAAGATGCATACAGAACAGCAGCAAAGATGGCAATGAAAAACTTATAAAACAACAAGGATAAGTTCTTAAAAGAGATAGCACAGAAATCAGAGAAAGCAACTATTAATGGTCAAAAGAGGATTGTGTACCAGACAACATATCTCCTAACAGGAAGATGCAGTTAACCTGGAAAACAAGAAAAATGAAATGCCGAAAACTACAAATCATCATCAAAGGGCGCTTAAAGGGGGATTCTGACAATACAGAGGCCAGATCCTATATAATCAGGAACAAAGATCTATGAAAATGTAGTCCTTCCTAGCCACTCGGCTCAAAGGGCCGGAGCTTATCCTAGTTTCAGTAGCATGAAGCGGACAGTGACAGATTTTATCCATCACTTTCTGGAGAAGATGCTAGTCTATCATTGAATACTTTCCAGTCGAAGCCGTACCCATTTTCACCTGGGTTAGTAAAGCAATAGGGGTAAATTTTCTTGCTTAAGGAAAAACACATGTACTGGTGGGCCTCGAGCCCGGTACCTCTAGGTACGCAGTCCAGCACTCTATCCGATAAGCCACAGCCCCCACCCCCCCAAAGATATACAGGAAAGCACCAATCAGATACCTTTAGAGGAAGAAATCAGCTTTTAATCAATCACAGAAAATATGGAAGGCAAGCAAAATCTCCCCATGCACTAAGATAAAATTATTCAACTCAAGTGTGAATGCAGTTAGTACCTGGACAGCAACCAAAGACCAAGAGCAGAAAACTACAAAGCAGTATCAAAGGGTGTTTAAAGAGTTTCCCAAAATACAGTGGCTGGATAAAATCAGGACGGAAGATCTATGGGAAAGGACCAATGGACACCTATAAAAGAAGAAATTGGCAGGCGAAGATGTCGTTGGATTGAACATACTCTGACAAAGCCAAGCAGTAACACCATCAGACATGCACTAAGATGAAATCCACAAGGGAAAAGGAGTAGGTGTAGGCCACATATTTCCTGGAGGAAATGCCTGAATGAGGATCTGAAGAGAAGAGGGTACTCATGGAACAGATCGGCAAACCATCTCAAGACAGGAGTGAGTGGACTATATACCTTAGAAGTGAAGGGGTGATGGTCAATGATGATGATGATGAATTCAAAATGGAGCTGTATAATTTGACTTACCATCATCTTTGTTCTTGAGCTTCCGTTTCTGCCTGTCACTCAGCCACTGGATATATATGTGACAGAAATAAATAATTAAAGAAAATGCCAGAACAGCTTCAAAGTATTATACACAATATTATGTCTTAATTCACAGAACAGGTTAATGATATAAGATTCAATGTATTTTGCTATTTCATTACAAACACGATTCTAAAGAGAATTATTTTCCATTCCATTTACAACCATTCATTGCTGATGAAGTTGGTAAAGATAATTAAAGTTTTCACTGAGATCAATATATATTATTCTAACTCGGCCGTAAGAAGTAAATAATAACTTCTTTTGCTAGTTTTGAGATGAAATGGCAGAGGATTAAAAATTTGGCTGTTCATAGTTAATTGTACAACCAATCAGCCAAGGAGGCTATTGCTGATGGAAATGGATGGTTCTCCCAACTAGGCATTACTCCTGTGCCTGGTCACAAATAGCTAAATTCACTTGGTAAGAAGTGGATCGCACAAGATCCAGAAGAGCAGTACCAATCCACTATATACCTGCCAGAGGCGGAGGAATCAGTAACAGTTCCCATGATCTTATGCCATATTTTATAATAGTTTATGAGACAAATGAGAGTAGTTTTATGAACATTCTTAGTGATCGTTTGCAGTGCAAGGGGGATGTTTGTTTAAGCATTTAAAGAAGATAAGTGGCGTGAATTTGCTGCTCATGAGAATTTTGTTTACTATTTAAATTAGCTGTCCTATGAATGCATGGGACTTCAACGTGCTTTTGGGTGGATATAAAACCCTGGACTTTGAATTTGAGCCTGCAGCAAAAGACAGCAATATCCCAGAACATTTTAGGTCAACGCTCTGCGTGAGAAGACAGCACTTTGCATCATTGGCAGTCAATGGCTCTGTCTCGACAGTCTGAAATAATATGTAGCCTTGAATAACTGTGAGATCGATGTTTCAATGAAGTCTTTCAGTGATATATTACAGTATTGATTTTATTCCACTTCCACCTCAGTGTTGGGCAGGCCTTGCTAATTCCCAGTATTGCAAGCGTATGATTATCAGCATTTCCTTGACTATTTGAGAGTGCTGTCTTCCCTGTTTTATCTATGGTGCTTATGTTCCACAATCCGATATGGAGAGATTTGTTCAACATAAGACAAATCAGCTCGACATCTTCCCTCAGGCTTTCACAGTCACTCTTGATGGACTGGAATAGGGCTCTCCCATCTCGCTATCTGGTTTGTACTGAATATCTCTTGTTCATGTTTTTATAACAAATGTCTTTGTTCCAGACTGAAGGATCAGGAGACCACATTTTGAGGGATCGCCCCCAGCCTTGTCTTAGTCACCTTTTATGGCATGTATGACAGAGAGGGTCAAACCTAATCGTCTAATCAGCAAATAGTAGTTGGTGCATGGTATTTCTTCTTCGCCCTGAAGCCTCACATTCAACATGTCTTTACTCAAGTTGGACGTGTTGTTTGAGCAGAAAGGATGAGCACTAGTGCTGGCCAGGGTGATCAAGTCCCTAGTCAGCTATTGATCATTTAGTTGGCTTCTCTTTCACTTTTTTGCTACTAGTTCACCATCACCATCTTGTGCCCTACTGGCTGGCGTTGGCGATCATAGTTCTCCAATTCTCTCAATCACAAGTGAGCCACAATAGTGTTGCTTGTTTTCAAACTCCCATCCATGTTCATAGACTGTCAAGAATTTTCTCTCTTGGTCTTCCCCTACGTCTGCTACCATTAAACTTCCCCGTTGTGATGAGATGTGCCAATTGTTTCGGTCAGATCACATGCCTAGGCCTAATAAATTTTGCCTGCCATCTTCGTATTGTTAGCAAATATCTTCGTCTTTCCTCTGCCTCATTCAAAACATTCATTTATAATATATCTAGATCTAGATCTAGATTTAGATCTAGATTCTAGATAGATCTATTATAAGATCTAGACTCTAGGCTAGGTCTAGTCTAGATCTAGAGTCACTTGCCCACTTGTGGCCACGAGTCAAATTTCCTCTATATTTGCTACACTATCACACCTGAGCGGGGTTTTTTACTGGTCGCAGCTAGGAC
>JAUEKS010041757.1:0-10246 GCA_031762815.1 Tylodina fungina
CCTCCCCCCCCCAAAAAAAAAAAACAAAAAAAACCCAACAAACAAACAACGAAATAAAACAAATACAACAACAAACAACAGCAACAAAACCAAAAACCAAGAACAAAAAACCCCAACAAAACAAATAAAAAAAAAACACCTTTCATTTTTACCCCTGCATAATTTAGCTTGGAATTAACATGTTCTCTCCCTCTACCTCTAATGTTCTTACAACAGAATTAGTATCAAAGGTCAGATCAAAAGGTATCTCAGCACGCTGATCAGAGGTCTTGCCCTTGTGCAATTCCTTTATAATTTGTGTTTCTTGTTTGCGTTTATTTGATACATTAATGACTAATGCGGATTTATAGTTTATGATTATTGCATTCCCTGTACTTGTGGCCAGTATAAGGCATGGCATTATGATTTAATTTGAGACATGCACGGCTATACATATGCAATGAAAGTGCCAAACTGTGTTTTCTTGTCCAATAAGTCAATTCTAGGGAAATATTTTGTGATTACATCATCTTAGTTTTTGTATCACACACTCGCAATATACCCTTTAACTTTAAAGAGCGTATGGCTAGGCATATAACAATCAACATTATCAACATCTGGGTATTCCTCAGCAGACTGATTTCTCTATACTCTCTGCAAAGCAGAGGATAATATTTTTTCATAATGGAGACAATCAACGATGTCTTCCAGTCGTTTGGCACCCTTTCCGTTTGCTAGTGCTTGGTGAAGATCATCAATTCCGGAATTCCTGTTTCGTCACATATTATCTTCCGGCTCTCAGGTGGAATGCTATCAATTCCTGCAGCCTTCCTGGATTTGAGAGAGTATAGAGAGATTCTGGTTTCTTCGTAGTTCAGCTCCTCGGTTGGCATGTTTACGTCGTGACGTGTCGGACCTGCTATTCTTCGCTGCCAATAGGATTTGCCGAGTGTGTGCTGTTGGATAGATTCTCGAAGTGGAGTTTCCATTCCGAAGAGTTACTTCATTTTCACACCTCATCCCTTTTATACCGTCCCGAATGCGGGGAAATAACGTTCTGGAGTCACGTGCTTCGCCGCAAACTCCATTTTTTCAGCGTGTCTATTCCTGTGAGCTTCTAGATCTGCGTTAATAGATAGCTTGACTTCTTTCCTGGATATTGTTGATGGTTCCATAAGTCTGATGCTCTTATTAAGTGCCCAGAAGGATTTCTTGGAGGCCGAGTATCTCAACTCCTCTTTCAAAGTCATCAGAATGACATGTTACAGTCGGCTCCAGTACGCCTCAACGCCTCCTTGATTCATGGTTCTAGAGGGCCCTCACGACGCTCTCGCAGTTCTCACTCACTGTAAACTTCTAAGAACCTTAGTCTGTCAATATTAAGCCACCTTACTATGTCTCCATTTCGTCTCCTTACATTCGGAATAACAGCCAAACACTGTCGCAGTTTTGCTAATACCAATCCATGATCGCTATGGTCTTAAGGACGCCATTATGCCCAGGAATTTCTGACTGATCCTCGAAACATCGACCGGACGAGAATATAGTCTACTGTATTTGGGTATACACAACCCTTCCTGAGAACTTCCAGGTCACTCAGCGTTTCTTCTTCTGACAGAAAGTTGTATTTAACGCGAAAAGATGATTCTGTCCCAGGAAGAGGGCGAGTCTGTAGCCACCATCATTTCAGTATATTTCTGGCCCAATCTTCGCGCCGCGGACCCAGTCTGGCATTAGAATCGCCACCGATTATAAGGAAGTTGTTGCGTCCACAGGATTCAGTCAACTGTACAAATTAACAGCAGAATTTATCCTTTTCCCGTCGTATGGTTTTCTGTTGGAGCGTATGCAGCCACTACCACCGAACGTAGAGGTTTCGTTTCAACTCAATATATTTTTACGCCGATCAGTCTTTCGGGGACAGCACTATGGATCTTCACTTCAAGTGACTTGTCAAGTCTGTCATTGACGGCAATGACGACTCCTTTCCTACCATCGTTGTCTCTTGTACCAAACCAAACCAAATTATATCAGCAGGATTTCCCACACATTTCTTCTGCTGTATTGGCAGTACACACAGTACCACCTCTTGTTCTTCTTTGCCTCAATGTAGGACAATCCAGCACAGGGTAGGTGTCAATTGTAGCCACATTCTTTGCACACAACAGCGTTCCTTTTAGTCTTATGTATATTTGGGACATGATGGCCATTTTCTTCTTATCGGTGAACTTTGAAGGACTAGTCTTTGGAATTCTGGGTTGGTATTTATGGGTACTCTTACTGCTCTTCAACATCAGAGTAGGATAGATAAGCCATGCCAATATTTCATCTGCTCAATGTAGAACTGTTTGTGAAATAGCGCTATATCTGTATATCTGTAATACATGCATTTATATGCTTTGCATCATTGACATAGAATAGAGGCCACATACCCGGTAATCTATAACCGTTTGTTTGGCGTCAGGGGCTCACAATAATTCAGTCGTAAAACTTGTGCTCCAAAATTGATGTGAAAGACACGCACAAAGAGATATGGTGTGGTTTCGCGCGACAACTCCGCAATCAGGGACAACAGCCACAATGAGATAATCCCTCCAAGTGAGGGAAAATGGTCTTCAATATTCATCGATTGATTGTTTGACCATCCAATATCCTGTATTTCAGATCGACTACCAAACGTGTACTCGTACAGTTTTCTTAGCTGTAAGCTATTCTGTTTATACAGGTCTCATAGCACTTCCATGATTTTTTTTTTAGATTTTTGAGAAGATTCTCATGAAATTTGAGGAGGGTTTAACAATCGGTCCTCGGTTTAAATTCTAAATAACTGACTGATAACAAAAACCAAATCATTAGAGTAAAAGTACAGTGCTCACAGTTAATTCGGTCTGACTATGACTAGATCTAAATGCATTACCTTCCCTAATCTTATCCCTAACCCTGTTCCTAATCATAATCACTAATCCCCAATGAAGATTAGGATCTAGATCTAGATTCTAGATCTAGATCTAATCTACATCTAGATCTTCTTAGATCTAGATTTTTGATCTAGATATATAATATTATCTAGAATCTAGATCTAGAATGATGATTGAAGATGTACACCAGCATGGCACGGAGTTGTTCGATCTTCCCATATAAACAACTACAATTATATCTAGGAGAATGCTCAGCTTTAAAAAAAAAATGTTCAGAAAGAGCTCCAGAGCGAGCGGTCATCAAGGAACAATGTTTCTTGCCCTCCATGTGCGACTTTAATCTACTCTCACCAGTTCCAGCAACGGAAACATTTTTCAGGCAAACTTTGCAACGAGCGCTAGATCTAAAGGCATCACCAGGAACTTTGGCCAGCCAGTCACGGTACGTATAATTGAGAAGCCAGCCTTCTTGAAACTTCGTTTTGTATTTGGATGACAATTTTCGGTAGGTAGATAGATTCTAGATTCTAGAGACGATAGCCAAGGCCTTCTATCACAAGAAAAGAACTTCGCTCACAAGTTGGCGCGCAGTGCTCAGCCTGGTCAAACGACGCCCGACGGCAATAAAACGTGACCCAGAAACCCGGTCGGCTACTAAATTCAAGAACTATTGGAACTTTAGAGGACATTTTCCTTAACTCCAAGAATTAAAGGAGATTTGAGATTTGACGAAATTTTAGGAAATTTGAGGAGTTTCAAGGAGATTTGCTTTTTTTTTTAAGGAGATTTGAGTTTTGATAGGAGGACTGGCGTATACATACTACTCGTGTGTAAAATGAGTATCTGGCCATTAAACAGCGTTGTCTTTGTCCGAAAAAAAATGTACTAGCCCCTAACAGACAGCTTGTCTTGTCGTTCATGTTTCATCGTTGCTGTTAGATATGGGACCCCTGTAAAGCGTTTTGAGCACGTTTAGTGGATATTGCGCTCACATTTAATTTTAATTTTATTTTATAATTGTGCCTCACACGAAATGTTTGCAGGACCTCTGAGCACTTTGTATTATCCCTCTTGTTTTTCAAAATGTAATGCGTGTCATTTGAATATTTCTTCAGGGAATTTCAGGGAATCTGGCCAAAGCGACGAACAGGAAGTCGGTGCCAAAGATGACGATCATGCATCCTTTGCCCGGCAACAGGGTAAACCTGTGCTAATCAATGATAAGAAGCCTGTAGAGGGCCAAGTTATTCCTAACAGGGATCAGCATGTACCAAAACATGAAGAGCTGCCGGCAACAGGTGTGCACCAGCAAGGTAGATTGAATCAGGTTCAGCAGCCTCCTGTTAGCCAAGAGCCACCAACAACGGGTCACCAGAAGAATCAGGAAGAGGAATCACCTTTACCCATTCCTGTCCCAATCCAGGAACCACCAGTGGTGCAGGATAAATTACATGAACCCGATATCCGAAAGAAAGAACAAGAAGAGCAGATGCAGCCAAAAGTTTTGGATGAAAAACATATAGAAAGGCAATTTGATGCTGAAAGCCCTACCCATGACATTTTACAAGCAAGAACTGCAGAACATGCTAAAGAACAAGAAGACGAATCTGTCCCCAGTGTTTCATTTGATGGTCCATATGATGAGGAGGCAACTGGCATCTACACAGAGGAAAGGGTAACAAATCTACAAGATGAACCACCTTCCATGCCAGGCATAAAGAAACCAGTTGTACCACCAATATTTAAGGAGTCAGAAATGCCTGTTCTGGCTACTGATGATACTGAGGATGATGAGGAAGAACTCACACCTGAACAGATAGAAGGTACATTTATTTCTATTAGTACTGCAGTATACGTTTAAAAATGTTTAATATGCTCCCCTCTGACAGAAATATACTATTCATAACTCATCAATGTCCATTTTTTCGGCTGTTGCCCCCAACTCAGGGGTTTGCCTAAGACACCACTTTTTGGGAATCTTTGTCTCTTTGACATATTAGATAATGCCAGTTCAAACATATATGTTCATCATTGTTATCTTTTTCATACTTGCTTTTCCTTATAATTACTAACCTGCTGTTTATCTCTTTCTTTTACCAGCTGAAAAACTGTTTCAAGCAGGAGAAAAGTTGATCAATGCCACATACTACAAGGAGTATAAAGAGTAAGTGTCTTTACTTTCTTTCCCCTTGTTTGAGTATGTTGTTCTAAATAGAGAAATGGTTTTCGAAAGTCATGACTGAAACAATGTTGACTGGTGCAGGAAATGTAACTTGTGGCAGTAATATCAATGGTTTGAAACTTCCATTTGATTTCGAGGGGATTTATTATTAAGTTAGATCTTCTCAAATTGGAGGCCTGAGTAAAAAAAAAATTTACCAGCATGGAATCATAAAATTCTAGCCTAGATTAAATCACATATCATTTAAGTGTGTAAAAATGAAATACTTGACCACATAATCTGACAACAAAATTCCCTCTCACCTGAGCTGTTGACCTGTTCACATCGTTACTAGGTTTATCTCTGTGATGAGGCAGTCAGTTTGATTTTACTGGCTGGAAGCCTCTATTATTGTGTAATTGTTAGAAAACCAAGGTGTGGTTCAACAAACTATAGGCTGTCAACCTTCATACACTGGTTTGAATGACTGGGCAAGTACTCCAGTGATGATGTTTAATCAGCTGGTGTGTTGACCGTGTCTCTTTCATTCTGTGACTGTGATATTATTCCATAATTCTCCCGTGTTGTTTCTTATTGCAACTTTTTCCCACATAATTTTTATGTATTCTCAATGTTTTGTTTTGTTATTTTGAACTCGTGATTTATTTCATCTGTACTATCAAGGTCTTTCGGTCTTTATTTATTTTTACTTGCCATGCAACTTTTACTACTTTCTTCAATTCTATTTTAGGTGGTTGCATTCAATGTTCTTTTCAATTTCAGTTTCATGTATGTCATCAGAACATTTTCTTCCTTCTGCTACCATGTTTATTCAAAGTGCATTGTTATTATTATGGGGGACTTTAACGCTAAAGTCGGTGATGACAGAATTGATGATGTCATAGATCCTCATGGATTAGGAGACAAAAATGAGAGAGGAGAGTAACTCATTGAGTGGGCTCAAATGAACAACTTCATCATTGGAACCACATGGTTTGAGCAACCAACAAGAAGAAAATACACTTGGAAAAGTCTTGGAGATGGAACAAGGAACCCAATAGATTGCATCGTGATAACCAAAAGGTTCAGAAACGCTTTACTAACATCCAGGACATTGCCAAGTGCTGATTGTCTGTGCCTTCATCCTGTCCAGATTAGACTACAGTAATTCCTTGCTGGCAGGCTGCCAACAATATCTCTTACGGAAACTCAACAAAATCCAAAATAATGCTGTTAGACTAGTCGTTAGATGGTCAACGTCTTCTCATGTCTCTCCTCATCTTCCTCACCTCCATTGGCTTTCAGTAGAGAAACGGATCCACTACAAACTTTTCCTTCTGTGCTATAAATCTTTCAATAATACCTCCCCCACCTACATATCTGATATGCTCTGCACTTATTCCCCCTCCAGAAATCTACGTTCATCCGCTGATTCTAGACTCTATAGAATACTTAATGTTAGAACGAAAACCTTTGGCCAAAGATGTTTCTCCTACCAGGCTCCATCAGTATGGACTTCTCTCCCTTTCTCTATCCGTCATTCTTCGTCTGTCTCGTCTTTCAAAACATCTCTCAAAACTTTCCTCCTCACCCAGTGAGTTAATACGGTTCTTTTCAGTATATTATGTTATAGGATGTATGATGTTATATGTGATACTGTTGTTTCATCTACTATGTTGACTTGATCTGTTAGTAATTACTTTTTTGTATATTAGCATACTGAGAGTAGATTTATGTGTTGAATGCTTGTCGAATTGCTTGTATGCTTTCTTTTTGTTGTGTCAACTTTGTAATCGTTTAGGGCATTGCAAATGATTCGGCGTATTTAAATACTCTTTTAATATTATTGTTGTTACAGTGACCACATTGCGGTAATGGGTAGGATTAGATTGAAACTTAAGAAACAAAAACAATCAAAATTGAATCATAAAAAAGTCATCAGGAGCAAGTATTTTGTGAGAGTAAAGAACAAGTTTGAGGTGTTGGATGGTATCACAGAGGTTGAAGAGCAATGCGACCATCTTACAACTTCGATCACAGAGGCCTCCATTTAAGAAATCCCACGAACTGTAAAGAGAGCTAAACAAAGATGGATGACAGATGATATTTTAAATCTTATGGACAAAAGGAGGAAAGTGAAGAATAATAAGGATGAATACGAACGTTTCCATAAAAAAGTAAGGAAGAAACTTGGCTGGACAACAGATGTCGAGAGATTGGTCGTCTTCAAAGATCTGCTCCTCACTGTACAAAAACATCGAGGAAATAACAGGGTGGAGAACTTGTTCATCAACTGGATGCTTAAAAGCAAAAAATTGAGATATCATCATGGAGAAGGACAAGATATTAGAAAGATGGGCAGAATATATTCCGGAACTTTTTGAGGATAATAGGGAAGAAGTGAATGTCATGAAGAGAAATTTTGCGGGTCTGTCAATCATGAAAGATGAGATTTGGGCAGCAATGAGAAAGATGAAAAAAGGCAAATGTATGGGTCCCGGCGAAATAAGTATCGAACAAATCTGTATATCTGTAGTGTAGTGGTAAGACACTCGCCTTAGAAGACAAAGGTCGCGGGTTCGAATCCAGGCTCACCTAAGATTTTTTTCAGAGTTTTCTCTGGCCCACGGCTCATGTGGAGTCGCCTTGTCCTATCGGAAATGGACGTTTAAAACGTAGGTCCCACCTCTGATATAACCTTAGATGTATTGAAAAGGGGTGTAAAACTCAAGTCATTCATTTATTCATTCACTTAACGACTGATCAAAGCGATATCCATGCAATATCTCCGCCAAAGCATATGGTAGGATAGATTGCCTAGGGTGGATTGAAAATCGCTCAATAATCCTACATTTTTTGGGAGATCTTGCGTCCGATTGCTGAACGTGTTGAAAATCAAGCTCTGCTTGAAATTTTATCGCTCAGGATTGTTCACCCACCGGATGTTAAGGTGACCGAGTTTGAACAAGTCGACATCAAAGGAAAATTATGTTGAGAGATGGGGAAAGGGTGACATTAAACTTATTAAATATTCCTTAAATTTAAAAAAATAACATTATTTTCGGATTCAGGGACATAATTTAAGGTGGATGTACGTGTACATGGCTGTTTTAGAAGCTTTTTAACCTAGATTTTTTTTAATGTATAAATTATTACAAGAAAAAAGACTTTTTTTGTTCTGTACACATACATACACACACACATATATACTGGTATATAATATGCACACACTATATACCCACACCCTACCCTGTCACTGTTCACGAGCATTACCACACCGGTAAATAATTGAGTTGTGTTGAAAATGGCTACCTGGTCTAAAGAAAATCCTTGAAAATTTCATTGGAGAAAGAAAATACTTATGCAGAACTGGCCAAGTTTATGCATTGAATCAACCCGTCAGCTGATCAAAGTTTAATAGTTTTTAAAAAGAATCGATAATCTCAGAATTTGTTTTAGAAAAGTACATTAAAAAAGTAGAAAAAGCAGAGACGTTCAAATCTTGGTAAGCCCTTACAGTTGTTGACGCTAAACAGTCATCCACATTGCACTGCCTGCCACGTTGAACACAAAATGAATGGACGGACTCTCAGTGATACATCATTCTGTAAGTGTGGATGCACGCTGTACAAGGAGAGCAATAGGTCTGTTGAGATATCGCTGGGAGATAAATGTATGTGATAAATCACTAAGTGTGTAGGGCCCTTAAAATGATGAGAAAGAAAATCCTAAAGATAATTATTTCTCAGACGAATAACCCCTGTAATCAAGACAACTACCAACATAAACAATGGATGATGTTATATATACATTATATATGTATATGTATATCATATAAATTTCACACATTTACTTGGTGTGTATTATCTTCAATAGGCCTTAAGTACCCAATGTTAATATCCCATTTTTTAAAACTCGATAATGCTGAATTAGAGGGGGACAACTGTCCAAAGTGTGTGTCAGAGGATAAAACTGATGACTCATTAACATTTTACCTGATGCAGCATGTGGAGGATGGTTTAAGAGTCATGTAGCTCAAATGTTGATAGTGTGTAAATTGTCAGAACGGATAATATTTTAGATTGTATTATAGTTTATGATTTCTGTTGAGAAACTCCAGAAACTGACAAACAATTTGTCAGATAGAGCCCCTGCCAATTAAATAGAAATTAGTGCTTATAATTCAAAGAGAATGTTCCTTGGTGATGGTGATGATGTAGCACCTATAAAACTTAACAGCAAACCACTGGAAGAGATGAGTTGATTTCAATGCCTTAGCTCTACAATCACCAAAAATGACAGATACTCCATCACAATAATAAAGCAGCTATCCCAAGTGTTGGCAGCAGTAAGTCAATCCAACAATATTTGGAGTTGCAATATCAGTTTTCAAATTAAACATTGAATATACTATCACTGGTTTTATCTGTCTGCCTGCATAGTTGTGAAGTTTGTACAATACTTGAAGAGTCAAGGAATTCAATATACAGTAGCCACTGCCTAATAACCCTTCTCTAGGGTGACAATGGGAACAGGTTTTTAGCGGAAGCGGGCTATAAGGCTAATTTAAAAGAAGTTAAATTTTTAGGGCATTTTTTATGTCATTAAAGAAAGATGTACTCGTGAGCAAGAATTTTGTCGGGAATAGCAAAGTTTCTGCTTGTTTTGCAAGTCATGTCTCGTCATTTTTTGCAGTTTCTTGATGCAATCTTTTCACTGCGTTGTAGAGATGTGAAGTGACTCACAGATGAACTCTCTATCTGGTGATTTACTCGCACGGAGTAACATTGGATTGAGATGATTTTTCAAGACCATGTGATTGTCCAGATAAATACAACAACAACCAGACCAATGATAACCAATCAAAACAATGCACCGCATTGATGGTGATGATGATGATGAAGAAAACTTGTAATGCGCTGACGCAGTCCATGTGGGCAGCATGCGTCCATGTGGGCAGCATGCTCTGAGCGCGTGAAAAAAAAATCCTACATAGATCTACTCTAAAAATCACAAATAAAGAGTCTTGGGTCATCATCATCATCATTGCCCGTCACCCCTTCCAGGGTAGAGGCCACGGACCAGAGACTTCCATTTACTCCTATTCTGAAACAGTTTCGCCAGTTCATTCCAAGAGTATTCACTTCTCTTCACATCCTCATCCAGGCATTTCCTCCAGGAAATCCGT
>JAUEKS010041868.1:0-10245 GCA_031762815.1 Tylodina fungina
AGAGGAGAGAGACCGGAGAGAGAGAGAGAGACTGGAGAGAGAGAGTGAGGGAGAGAGAGGGAGGGAGGGAGGGAGAGAGAGAGAGAGAGAGAGAGAGAGAAAAAAAAACAACATTTACAATCCTGCCTGGCCTAACTGAGGGCAAGCTGCCATCTTTTCTGTATGAAGCCCTGAGTGTGTTGACCAGTCCAGGGCAGAAGATCGGGTATCCGGTGATTCTTCATTGGTTTAACTTTGTGATATTTATCATTCTTGTACATTGATGTCTTCACCTTTGTACGATACTGCCCTTAACCCTTATCAAATAAATGGTGGGCTCAATGAAAGGTTTTCGTGTCCACACAGAAGTCAGCTATGGCGATGTGATTTACATTTAGTTCCTTATCAAAGAAACATTCAGTATTTTGCTTACTTGCAAGTCAGGTAGGAAAAATTTTGCTTATGCTTGTATCATCATATTTCCCTCACTTTCCAACCCCTTCCACTGTATTACCCTATCTTCTACTGTATTTATTGATCACACAACACTTCCATCCACTGTTGAAGCCCCGAATGAAAGATATTAGTGAGAGCATCCCACAGACAGAAACCAATCTTCTCCAGGGAGATTCACCTGCTCACCTCTCCATACTGATACTTTCAGTGGCTTTCTATTGAGGCAGTGAAGTAGTACCCACACTTTTCACTTACAGGCTTCCTCAAAAACTAAAGATTAGGCTTAATTATACAAGTTGTCTAACCAAAGATCATTTACTTTATTATTATCTGATGTAAGATACCTTTGCATTAGGAACAAGACACATCTAAATACTGAGATTCTGTGTGTACGTATACCATGAGAGTTAACCCTTACTCAGACCAGTAAGTCCTATAGGACTTATGGTCCAAATGTCCTGCTGCACCTGTGGTCTATAACAATAAATATTAATGCTTTTTTGAAGTTAACTATCTTTTTGCCGGTGCCTTTTTCTGTTTTGCTCACCCACTTCACCTTGTGGTATAACCTTTTTTTTCCCCGGAATGTCAAGGGCTGAGAGTGACTAGTCAGACAAGTGGATATCCACAATTTGACAAAAATTACTTTGTGAGTTCTTTTATGAACTTTTTTTAGCACAAATATTCTTTACCTTGTAGTTGAATTCTGATTACACTATGGGCAGCGTGACTTCAAAATGCATTGTCAGCAAGAGTATCTATTTTTAGGGTTTGCAAAAGCATGTAAGGTAATGATTTTCTCAAAAGTAGTGAATCATGTTTCTGTCAGCCCTTGATTTGGTGATATTTGATAGTGCAGTGCATAACAAAATTATAAATTATAACAAAATTAGAATTTACATTGTAAACAGCACCATTGTAAAACTTCTTAATAATTCATTCATTATTTATTAAAACAAGTAAATAAATGCAGAAACCAGAACAAAGAAGTACATTTAATATTGATTTAATATTTTGTGTAATTAGTAAATAACTGATACTCTGAAATCTGACATCCAATCTCAACAGCTTAAAATGTAATTGTATGGCTGAATTACTATATGGACTGACTGGTTCCAACAGAAGTTACACGATCAACACTTTAAAGCATTGAATGTAATGAAAGTAGTATGTTTCTTATAGGCTCAAACAACCCATGTCAGCTATGGTGAGAAAGTTTCATCATTAATCACAGCTAGATGTGTTTATCAAATAACCCTTGGGTGCCATACACTAACAATATCTAATTTCAGAACATTGAGATTTGCACACTATCCTTTTGTTTTGGTGTTGTTACATAATTTTGTAACTTACACCCCCAGACCATTAATTTTTGTCTTCATGTAAAGAAAAGAGGCAAATTAGGTGATTGATACTGATATGATTTTGTTCCTTTGCTTTTAAAAAGGACACGCATTTACTACTTCCCATTTCCTGATTTCCTATTTACACCCTCACCTTGGCTCCAACAAATTAGCTCCGATGCCAATAGCCTCGTGTCTCTGAGGGAAGCTTACAGTGGGGGTGTTGTATTAATTTTTTAAATTTACTGGTCTTCAAAAGGTTTGTCTGGTGGCTTATACATAGAAAATATAAGAATAAACAGTTTGAACCACAGTTCAAACATAGGGAATATAAGAATAGATAGTTTGAATGTCAACCACAGCTCATACATAGTCAGAGAATAACAAAATAGTTTGAATCTTAACCTCAGTATAGGTGTATAACTAGTATATAGTATAACCAGGAGAGGTGGTGGGGTGTTTTCATCCACATAGGCCACATCTCGAGCTAACTTTTCACTTGTCTATCTACTTCTGCACCACTCTCTGCAAAACATAAAATCCACACAGACTCAGAATGTATTACCTGAAAAGTTGTTGGATACGTCATGATCTTGAGATAAATGGCTCCATGTGAAACAGCCAATCCAGTATTGTGTATTCACAAACACATGGCAAGATTCCATTTGAATTACTTGTGAATTATTTGCAGAGGAATGCGCAAGAAAAGAGTTCTCATTGTTGTGCCTGAAACTGCCATAAAATCATACTTTGAAATATTTGGAAGGTTTTACTTCACACCTACCTAAACAACATGCCATGAAACCTGCTATATACATTAGTTCTGCATAAGGTTGAGGCCAACCTGATGTAACCCAGGTAGAGGTTTTGAAGTCTTATCACTCCACTAGACTATGTCTCATGCCAAGCTCTAATGCATGCTAAAAGGAAGAAATTAACGTACAATGAAAGAGCAATAATTTGCTGTGTTGTTTCTCGCATGCTATGTGAAAAATCTAGAAAAAGAAGTATAATGGTGGTTATGAAAGATAAATAAATCCAAAGGTTTGAAAATCAAGAAAAGTACCCATATTGAAAATAAATAAGAAAAATTTCTTCTAAAATAGGGACTCCTCCTAAAGTATTTAAAGCTGTAAAGGCAAAAAAATCTTCAGAGAACTATAATAGAAACTCCTCCAAAAATTCAATACATGTAATGCAGTTCTTCAACATTGAATCATCATCTTTGTCGTCATCATAATCATTATCAACATCATCAACTTCAGTTTTATGGAGGTTTTCCCAAATGTACAGAGTAGCCCGAGATTCCACTGTACCCCCCACTCTCAAACCCCATAACTTCAGATCTTGCTCCGCCAATTATTCCAAATTAGTTAGGCCTCCCTGTTGGCCTTGTCCCTTTAACTTTAAATTTCGCACATTTCCTGTCAGTTTTCCTTGGTGATTGACAGACTTCCTTGCCTGTCTCATCTTTTGCCAGAAACCCCCTTTGGTATTGCTATTTGCTTGTTCCCAGATAGTGCCACTTCAGTCATCCTAGTAATTCTCATCTTCTTCTATCTCACGTCTTCAGGATCCCGTTCAGAGTCTAGGTTTTTATCCATCATAAGTTATTTTGCTTCTGACAGATAGTTTACAAACCTTTCTTACAAACCTTTCTCCAGATTAAACTGGATGTATTCTCAAAATTATCTACAGAACGGTAAAAGTAAAATGTCTGTGGTAGGGGAATGGAGGGTATAGTCCTCCATTTCTTTTGGGTCAGCATATTAAGAGTGGTACATACCTTCAGCATCTTTGCTGTCCCCGACTGAAGATCATCAGCAGGTACAGTACCGATTTACTGCTGGAGCGAGCATAGATCAAGTCACCCTGCACAGGGAAAGAATTTTGGTCTTCTAAATGAAAGGCAAGCACTCCAAATACTTGGCCAATTCACCTCGCTACAGGCAGTGATTGAGTAATTCCCTGAACCTGCAGCACCCGCTTTTAATTTTTAACCATCACAAGCACTCAACATGTCTGTCATATAGGAGAACTTTGATGATGGGTGTCCTTCTCTTGTAATTCTGAAGGTGACTGACTAGACCAATCTTGCAAGGAAGGAGGACCTTTTGCAGTGAGGACAGATGAAGGTTTGGGCCTGGCTACAGAATAAGGAAGAGGAACTTGCTCTGCTTTTGTAAAGTTGGCACTCTGTTCAGCTTCAGGAATGTGATGTCTCATCTGATCCACGCTGACACCACACCTGATTGAGTTACCTCGAAGCAAAGTATCGGGATCAATGTCACAGCTTTTGAGGGTGGCCTAGAGGGTGTGTGTAGCATTTCTGTTGGCCACCCCGTGAGACTTGCCCTGACACAGTTTGCCAAACAGCAACTACTTCGATAGACATCTGGCATGTCACAGACCTGACTGGCCCATCTCAGATGGGAATGCTTGCTCAGTACACTCCCTGACCATAACATTGAATGATCTCTCTGAGACTAGTGGTTCTTTGCTGGAAGTGTGTGATTTGTAAAAGGTGCCTTGCTTTATAGCTTGGGCATTGTTGCAGGATGTGTTGTGCTGTCAGTGCCCTGGTACCTTAATAGCATTTGTCAGTCTTTAATTGTGAACTTGTGGTAGAGGTGGTGTTGTAATAAACTTGTTTGCAGCCTGGATATTGTGACCTGGTCTTGGTGCCAGTTGTCTTCCCTTTTCTGTGGAATGAAGTTTATTCTATTTCATTTTTACCTCATTGTAGTTGTAGAAAACATCAATGTCTCCGTAAGAGTGGTACCATCTAGTTCGTCTGCTATTTCATTTCCTTTGATGTCAGGGCCGCCCTGTGGTCGAGTGGTTAACCATTTGGCTTCAGATGCGGGCGACCCGGGTTCGAATCTCCCCACTGGGGCAGATTTTGAAAGTTGGTCGTGTGGGCGTTTTCATGGCGATCCACCCCCGTCCTATCGGAGACGGACGTTAATACGTAGGTCCCACCCCTTATATAACCTAATGAGTATTGCTAGGGGTGTAAAACATGTTTCAAACAAACAAAACAAACAAACCTTTGATGTCACAATGTGAGTGAAGGTATCTACTGGATTGGGTCAGCTAATGGTTTTTGAAGTTTTAGAGCTGATGACAGATCTCGTATGCACTCTTTCTTAATTGTTTAATACCATAAGAACAGAAAGAGCATCTGCAAAAGATGACCACATTCTTCATGGTTGGCTCCAATCCACTTTACTTCTATTTTTAAGAACTTCTTTCTTAGCTCCTCTATTTTGGGTGGCTTCTGTGGCCGATCCATAGTGAAAACATGAGTGCAGTTTGTATTTGGGACTCTAATCCAGCATATCTTTCTATTTTATCTTCCTTTCATGTGAAGTGCGGGTGTTATTGTGAAGCATATAGGTCCAAATAATATAAAATATAATTATGGAAATTCATACATACAACTTCACGAAGAAGTGAGAAAGAAATGCAGTGAGGTCAAAGAATAACGGGGGTGTTTCAAGAAAGGGATTTCCCAAGATTGGATGCTCTGTCTTAGAGAGGAGAATACTTTCGATAAACTTATCTTTAATTTCCTAAATCAAAGCACTTTTCCAAGACTACAATTTTACAATGCCACAGACAATCCCTCTATAGTATAAGCCATAACTACGAGGTCAGCTGCTAAGGAAGACCCCTTATTTACCTATTTCGAAAGTGTCTGCACATCTATGATACACTGCAAAGGACTCAGTACTGACACCTGGTGCCCGCAACACTCACCTCAAGCTCATCTGTTAACTCCTTACCCTCCCCAACTCATTTACACATAAGCAATGATTGATTTTTGGCTTATACGACTCCTTTTCTCACATCAATTACGTACTGCTTAAGTCCAATCCTCTCTTTCCTCAATAATTCTTGATAGATATTACATGTAGGTGCACGGAAACCCTGCCCCAATTCACTTCTGTTCGTTCCTACCCCGATTTCTTTGTGAAACATGATTATTGATTACTGCATTCTTCCCACAATGATTGTCTTTGACCACTTGTCTAGTGATTGATCAGCTTCAGACAGACCTTGTCTTTGGCCACTCTCAAGTCTGCGCCGTAGCAAGTCAGACTTGGATATTTTGTGCTACCGAAAAACACACGGCCCGTTTTACATATGGGATTGCGTCATATACCGAAGCGGTGAGCCATGTTTTTGGCAGCCTACAGAGCTTATCTTGACACAAACCAAAGGTGTTGTCCAATACAATGTAACCTCTTGAGTGCAGACTCATATTCAGCCCCTCCCAGCTCTGATTTTTTTGCATATCAGATCCTAGATCAAAGTGCATTTGCCTGTTATAGAATGTGCACCCTTCTGTATTGGGTAATGTAGTCGGGAATGAGTTAACCATTGTTCTAGCCCAGTATAATTACTACGGTTGTTTAAATGCAGACAATCAAGCATAATTTTAATTGGGGTTAGCCCAAGACGCATATCTCCAATTGATGTAGAGTTTCTATTATCAGAGGTGCCACAGTGACCACCTGACAAAATTTCCTGAACTTTTTACATGGTGTGAACACTTATCAAGCTCTTAATATTCAAACAAAATAACAAAAGCAATACCCGGTACTAACAAATATAACATACATAGATCTATACATAAACACACACTATTCTGATATATAAATATACAGTTGAGTCCGCGAGAAGTCGACATGCTTTAGGGCAAATCTCGCTTGATGTCAACACTCCTTGATGATTCCGTTTTTTCTCCTATACAATCGAGTATTTTCATTTAATATAAAGTCGCAAACTGCTACAGCAGTCTCGCTTGAAGGCAACACCACATGGCTGCCAAAATGGACAATTCTGACGTAATTGCCGTAAGCCCCGGGCCTTGCAAGTTGCGCAAGCCTTGACAAGACAAGACCTATATTGCTCTACCCATCCCGTAATAGTGATGAGAACACAGGTGCGGCGAACACACGTGCTGCTACATGCTAGTTGCTGGCCAGGCAAGATCTACACTCCTAACACTATCAACCTCATATCGGCCTCTGCCATTCGGTTGAAATATATCACCGTGTACACTTCACCATCGATCGCAAAGCCTACTCTTATTTTACTTCGCTCTCTCGCAATTTATAAGTAACCACTGGATCTGCTCTGAAAATGGTTGAAGTCAACCTTGCTTAAAGTCAACAGTATTCCTCGTCCCTGGGTGTTGACTTTAATCCTTAACGTGCTGTTTTCGACTTAAGTTGAAACTCCCGGTATACATTGCCATTGCTAAGTTCGACTTAAGTCGAATTCACAATGTACCGAATTTAAAGAGTGAAAGCAAAAAACTGCCTGACTATAATTATTCATGAGTAACTTCCCTTGATTCTGTAAAGGATCTATGAATTTTTTCCTTCGCACACCATGAAATTATTCATTTTTTTTTCAATTTTTCCATCGCGACCGTACTCAGTTGTGATTGAGAATGGATTCCGATGATGAGAATGAAGTGTTTAGAACTTGATTTTTGACTAATGTGATGAATATTTAGACTGAAAGTGATGATTCTAATAGCTGAACAGAGAGTGTCGAATCGGACGATGATAGATCTAATCTAGATCTAGAGTCTAGCAATGAGTATGAGACAGCAGCTGACGACAGCGATGATAGATCTAGATCGTCAAAGTGGATCTACAAGTAGAAGAAGAAACACAATGGGTTTGGGAGTTAGTTCATGATCCTGAGACAGGGAATCTCAGAGAATGTCGGTAATTCATACGTCAAGCCATCCTGAAAATTTCATGATGATATTCCAAGCTGTTACTGAGTTACAATTTTTTGAAAGGATTGTATCTATTTTTTACCATTTTCGACAAAACCCTTAGCAATGGGAATTAGATAGGGCGAAAAGAGGTAAGCAAGTTAAGGGTTAAATCAGAAAGAGTGACTGAAGCAATGAAAGCAACGAGAGATCGAGAAGTGTGGAAGGACATGATTGTCAACATTACACAGGATGGCACCTGATAGATAGATAGAATCTAGTTCTGTAATCTTCACTTGTGAAAAAGGTGATGAAAAAAACAGATTCATCAAGCTTCCTCTAATACCATCATTTAAAAAAAAAAATATATACACTCACATTGCTACACAGGACCCGAGTCTGTAGTAGATTATACAAACTCCAGCCTCAACAACAACAACAACAACAACAACAACAACAACAACAATCTTTACTGAGAATTCTATAGTATCTTTAAGCAATAAAACTCACCCGAACTAAGACATCCAAATCATCGTATGTGTTCTCAAAGAGTCGAACCAGCAATTCCAAAGCTTTATGGTGCAACAACGCATGGTTGGACACAATCTGAAAATGAAGCAAAATAAAGGAAGATGGGATTGGTAGTCATTGCATACTTCTTTTCCAGGAACTTTTGGCCCATAAAAATATTTACTTTCGTATTCAAGATTAGATTTTCTTCAAAAGTATCAGTATTTCATGAGACAATATAAGAAATTTTCTTTAGGTTTACTCTCTGGTGCACACAGCACTGCAGGAAGTGCAGGGTCATCAGGTGGATGATCAATACCATGAAGATTAAATTCACGAGTCATAGAGAGGCGGAAGAGACATGACCAGTTGGAAATGTGTTAAGACATGGAAATCCAATGATGATGGTGACCCAGAAATAAACTTGAAAGATAGGAATATAAAATGTTAGTGTTAATGCACAATGGCCGAGGCAGTTACTTAGTTAATTAGGTGTTTTACGGCTCCTTCAACAGCTATAGGTCATATCGGCGCCGGTGGCCGAGGCAATCTGCCCAGTAAAGGCACTGCCCTCGTAGAAAGATTGCACCCTACTATGAGTATTTTGTGCATAGAAAGATCATGTTCCAAAACACAAATCGAAATAAGATAAACCATGTGAAGGAGGGGTCAGCCAAGGGCAGTCCAATCTCGTCCGGTAGGGACCGTCATGTGCCACGGGTGACACCCGATCATCATCATGCGTCTGCTTGCAAATTCGAAAAGATAATAAAGATTGCTACCTGGAATGTCCGTACTATGCTTCAAAAAGGAAAACTAGAAAACATTCAGAAAGAAATGGAAAGAATGAATAAAAGTATTTTGGGTGCAAGCGAAGTTAGATTGGAAGGTGCTGGAAAAATAACATCAGACAAACACGAAATTATCTACTCGGGAGGAACAGGACATGAAAGAGGTGTTGGGATAATCATGAGTCAAACAATCAGCAAAGCTGTGAAAGGATACTGGCCACTATCAGATCGAGTTTTGCTTGTAAATATTGCAGGAAAACCTCTCGATTAGAATATTATTCAAATCTATGCACCAACATCGGCTAGTAGCAATGAAGAAATGGAAAAGTTTTATGAGGAGTTAGAGTTGGCAAAGAAGCAATGCAATCTCCAGAGCCATCAATCATTATGGGTGATTTTAATGCTAAGGTCAGGTGAAAACAGAGTTGAGGACATAGTGGGTCGCCATGGACTGGGCATGAGAAACAAGAAAGGAGGAAAATTGATCGAATAGCGTCAAGTAAACAATCTGATAATCGGAAACACTTAGTTTCAACAACCACCAAGAAGTGGACATGGAAAATCCCAGGAGATGAATGTAGAAACCTGATAGATTATATTTTAGTATCTAAAAGATACAGAAACGGACTTCTCTCTGCGAAAACGTATCCAGGCGCAGTTAAATGTAACTGTAAATGTAATGGTAAATAATAATTTGTACCAATGTAATGTTTTGATTGAAATGTGACACTATCAAACAACAAGGTTATTTTTGATGTACAGACTACATTGACTGAATAAACGTTGAATTGAATTTAATTGAATTGTTATAGTGACCATGTTCCAGTGATATCTAGGTTCAAACTAAAACTAAAAGCCACTAGAACTGTTGTCACTAACATCAAGCTTAATTTTGCAATACTTAAATCAAATGAATCCATCTTTGACAAATATCGAATTTCTGTCCAGAATAAGGTTGAAGCTTTAGGAGAAGCAGAAGAGATAGATCAGCAAAATGAAAACTTTAAACTAGCAGCAGCAGAAGAGCTACCAATATTGAGAAATAATCAAAACAGAAGTGGATGACCGATGAAATCTGAACTTAATGGAGGAAAGAAGAAAAGCAAAGGGTGACAAAGAAAAGTAAGAAAAGTTGTAAAAGGAAGCTGGGTAGAAGTGTACTGAAGCAAAAGAAAGCTGGATCATTGAAAAATGCCAAAAAATCGACTTCAACCTAAGTCGGGCACCGAAAAAAATATACAGAAACATTGAACAGATAACTGGAAAGCGAGCATATTCATCGACAGGATGTTTCAAGTCAAAAAGTGGGGACACGATAATAGGAAAAGAAGAAATCTTAAATAGATTGTGGGGGGGGGGGAGAGATTATATTGTGAGCTATTCACGGATGAAAGAAAAGATTTCAATATAATGAAGGCAAATTTTG
>JAUEKS010041979.1:0-10245 GCA_031762815.1 Tylodina fungina
CTTGAGTTTTACACCCCTTTTCACCACATCAAGGTTATATCAGAGGTGGGACCTACGTTTTAACGTCCGTCTCCAATAGGACGCGACTCCACATGAGCCGTGGGCCAGAGAAAACTGAAAAAAATCTTGGGTGAGCATGGGCTCGAAACCGCGACTTTTGTCTTGGTCTTCATCTTGGTTTTCTGAGGCCAGCAGCTTAACCGTTAGACCACAGAGACCCCCAAAGTAGTGTGAAAGATTTATGAAAGGGCCAACACATTCAAACCAAATTTAAGATAATGGCATGCGTCATCCCAACAGTCACTCATGGCTGTAAAACATAGCATCTGAATAGGGAAGATATAAGAATCCCCACCTTCGAAATAAGTGTTATCAAAAACTGCTTAGAATAATATGTACAGCTAAAATATCAAATAAATTCTCCAAAGAATAAATATATCAGGAAAAGTGCATTTTGGAGGATTTAGCGAAAAAGCAAAAGGTTAGATATTTTGGGTAATCAAAAGACATGAATCATTAAAGAAAGTAGTTTTAGAGGGAAAGATGGAAGGAAAAATATATATGACGGGGCAGACCCAAGAGAAAATATGAGCTAGATATTCGAAATTGGTGGCAGGAAGGTACAATGGAGGTATAGCCATAAGGCGTATTCCGATGAGTGTTCGGGCAGCTAACGTCCCAAGAGATAAGCTGATTTGATAATGACAAAGCTAAATTTAATGCCTAGCTACGACTACATTCTAAGAGACATAAGCTCCTTGACTTAGAAAAAAAAATGCTTTTCAAGAGAATGGTAGTCAAACAAGATGAAGATGAATGAAGTACTATAAAACTTTCAAAGTTTGCTGGCTTCATATGAGTCTAGTGTTACTAACCCTTAGGCCACTCTTATAGGTACATGAACTTTAACTTATCGAACACTACTTCAACTTATCCAACATAGCTACAACTTCTCCACTGTAACAACAAGTGTGTTTGGGAAGGATGTGGGCTTGACAGGAAGAAGAATAGTCTTATATACAGTTTGTTGTAACATACATGCTCCTTCTATTTCCATATGAACAGTTTGGCTATCTTCATAGGCTTCCACACCCCTGTTGAAAAAAAAATGAAATGAATTTCATTAGAAGTCACAAAGCAAATGTATTCAGTTATTATAGTAAGAAAAATGTGAATTCCTATCTTCCAGCACGGACATCATTAATGTCAACACAGCTGTCAGTCTCCTGTACTTCCACACATTCAGGTGCCATGTCTGTTTTGGGGGCTTGAAGATCATGACTTCTCAAACATTCAATAATACAAGACATCTGTCCTCAACATGTTCACAAACTACATCTCTGCAACGTTTACTTTTCTTTGGATTTCTTTATCAATCTCCAGCATTTACATCATAAATGGTGAAGGGTACTAAAGATCTAAATTTAGTTTTCAGAACTCTTACAAAGCAGAGCTGTCACTTTCATGTCCCGTGTTGTTCAACTATCTTGCATTACAACAAATTAAACCGATTCCCTGAATGAAGTTGAACATGAAGGTTAAAATGAACTCTCTCATGAGTAAAGCCTGGGGTGGGGGTGTTTAGACTATAGCTACTGCCTGACTGTGGCCTAGGGTTAGGCTATAGCTACTGCCTGACTGTGGCCTAGAGTTAGACTATAGCTACTGCCTGACTGTGGCCTAGAGTTAGACTATAGCTACTGCCTGACTGTGGCCTGGGGTTAGACTATAGCTACTGCCTGACTGTGGCCTGGGATTAGGTTATAGCTACTGCCTGACTGTGGCCTAAAATACACAAATCCCGTACCAGTAAAAGTTTGGCAACACATTCTCGGCCAACACATTCCAGCTGCGTGCAAAATCCATTGACACCAAGAGCTGAAAATAGGAATGGACATAATCAAATGCATTTTATATAAAAAATTCTTTACACCTCACAGAGGCAAAAATACAATCAGGATTCTACACAGACAGAACAAAACATCATTCATTTCCTCGAAAACTTTCATTGATTTAAATCTTGTATATCGATAACCCTTTCATCTTCACACTGTCTCATACTCTGAAAGCTAGCTTCACAAAAGTAATAATTTTCACAGAAACTTTTCATCAAATTTTGTCTACCACTCTCATCAGGCAATGTAAAACGTGGAATTAGGAAGAAGCTTCTGATTTTTCTGTTCAACTCGAAATGACCCGGGTCCTAAAAACTTATTTTCGAAGAAAATAATAATATTGTAAACCTTGCGCTGTGTTAGACTGTACAACAGGAGCATTTCATCCTTTGAAGGATGCGGCATAATGAAATCCGGCACCACTGGCACGGAATACGGAATGTTGTGGTCGAGTTCATCGACTGTTGTGTACACTTTCTTTGCATCCACATCTGTAAACAGCAACTGTTGGAGGAAAAAAAATCTTCACATAAAAAATGCACGAAAAATTATCTTAAACGTATTATTTATTACAAAAGAATCAGCCTTAAGGATTCTGTATACAGTTGAGCACGGATAACTCGAACTGGTCGGGGATTATATAACGTGTGAGTTTACCATAATTCGAGATTCGCATGAAATGCCCCACACAGTGGAAAAATGTCCTAAAACCAAGGGACACAACTATACCATGTATTATTCAGCTTTTTTCGGCCATAGCTGATTCTGGATCTCTATCACAAGTAGAAATATACAAAGCAATACATGTCTGTTCCCTACGGAAGTCGCAAGGTACTGCACTGAGCCAATGGTTAGACTTAGAGACAAGGGATGGTCAGCAGTCACACACACACACACACAGGCTTAAACCTGTATGATAAACACACACAGTTTTATTACACCTCCCCACGTGTTCTGTTTTCTATCAACCTTGGGTTATTAACAAGCAGTTCGTCCCCTTGCCCCCCACGACCCAACCCACCTTCGCCTGAAACTTGCGCGTGTTAATGCTGTGGCTTACCAACCACCAAACAAGCCTAGTTGTGTAGGCCTAGCCTAAGAGGGCCCACAAACGTGTTATGCATTGCATGGTGTAACATGAAGACTCCCCAGTCAAGCTAAACGCACTGCCACTGATGCTTAGGCCTATTCAATGTATTATTGCACATTACAAAGAGATAGGCCAGTCCTATCGAGGTTCGAGGATTCCGTGTCTCCCTTCGAGTATCGCGTGAACAAAATACACAGAATAAAGAGTAACAAATTCGGGACTTCAGTTCGAGTTCGTGAAGTCCGTGAATTCGAATTTTGTGTGTTCTAGTTTTGCGTGTTCGACTGTATTTCTTATTGTGCTTATGTTTTAGAGTACCTGTACATTTAAAGAAAATGTATCCATGTGTTTTTTTTAATCTTTTCAATTAAAACATTTTTTTTACCTTTACCTTTTGCATGAAGTCGACACTATTGTACAGAAATGCAATTTTGAATTTTCTTCACTAGGCAATGTGTAGTGATCCAAGTCTTCCTTTGAATTACTATGCAGCTTACTCAGAGGTGAGGGGACAAATATGCTGCTACCTGTCTGTCCTCTAGTATTGAAAGCTGTGGAATTAATTGAGGGGGGGGTAGGGGGGGGGTCAGAGACGAGAGAGAGAGAGAGAGAGAGAGAGAGAGAGAGAGAGAGAGAGAGAGAGAGAGAGAGAGTGAGAGAGAGAGAGAGAGAGGGAGGGAGGGAAAGATAGGGAGAGAGTGAGGGAGGATGGATGAGCGAGAGAGGGCGGATGAGAGAGAATGCGGAAGGAAGAGAGAGAGGATGTGCATTGCTTGTGTGCCAGTGAGTGATTGCGCGTGTCAGTCCGTCTGTATTTCTTTAAATTTGACATTTTTAACTGCACTTTCACACTTCCGCATTTTCAGGTGCAAAACGCCATTCCCAAAGACAGTTTTATTGTTAATGAAGGCTCAAACACTATGGACATAGGGAGGACTATGTTGCCTAACCTTTTCCCAAGACATAGGTAAGTAAATTCATCATAGGAAATTCTTCCAGAGGTTACACATGTGGTACAGGGATTGCAGGGACTCGCATTTTTTCATTGCAATATCTGAGTCTATCATATCAGAAACACAAGACACGTTGCAACATATATTTTCATGACATTACAACATTAACCCTTGTTTCAGTTTGCAAATAACAGGATCTGAGGATAATTAGCAATTGCGCTTGTCTTTGTTTTGTATTGAAATTTCAAAATATATTTCAATATGTCATGTACTACATAGAAAGGATGTTTGGTTTATTGACAAAATTCATGAAAAAAAAAGGGCAAATGAAGATTAGTGTTGAAAACGAATATCATTATGTGAGTAAACAAGAAGGTGAGTTATGCAAGTGTTCATAAACACTTGACTGCTAAGACCTCGTCATGATCACCCCTGTACAAGCATGCCCATGTAGTAGAAGCAGCACTAGTGAACACCAGGTACTGGTTGACCCAGATCTACTCGGTGATGTTAGGCAAAATGGAATGCTCTTTCTTGTCCTTTAGCCAAGGCAAAGGATTAATCCCTGTAAGTGCTGGATCATGCAGTTAGTTCATTCGTCGGTTCCCCTGGCTGAATCTTGGTGAAGATTTAGGGTTTTTGCTAATAATGATGTCTTATGAACGTGTTTAAGATTGTTATTTGAGCCTCGTAACTTGCTGTCCCATGTGAAAGCTATCTTGAGGGCTCCAGCTTACTGCCTCAACTCCCTTTACTCAGACCTCTGACTTCCCTCATAGTCCTCACCTTAGGTGGCTGGCCCAGGGGCTGATGAGGAATTAACATGTTGGGAAGAAGGAACCTAGTGGGCTTTTCAAATGAACAACTCATGTCTCATGTCGAATTAATATTGTTTTTTAATTTTAATACTTATGATGGTAGATGAATGCACTCAAATTGTGATGGGCTCGCCCTAAGATTCATTCTAAGTGCACCAACATCATCAATAGTTTTTTTGTTATTTTCTGTTGTCCTTGAGGTCAGAGGTTTACCCGAAGCACCACTGTCTTTTAAGACTTTAAAAAAATCTTTTTTCTCTCTCTTTGTTTTGGAGGAAAAGTTGGATAGTCGGATGCCATTCCTGGTTATAAAAACAAACTTTTATTTTTATTTCCTTTAAAAAAGGCTCTGGCTATATTAGATTATCATAGCCAATAAAAATATATGAGATATTTCCACTTACGGGCTGCAAGTTATAAGGCTCAAGCTAAAATCACAAAGTCCCCGAAATCTTATCATGTTATGCAATACTTAGAATAGACTTCACACGGATTTTGTGAAGATAGCCAACATCTACAGTAGTCTTTGTGAAAAGCATGCTTCGGTCAACTGCACGCTCTCTTGGTATTCGGTCAACTGCACGCTCTCTTGGTAATAAAGTGTATGCTATTTATCTGTAATGCATATAAACTACTCTGTGCCTGTAACGACAACCTACATATTCACCTACAACACATGAAAGATACCTATATGTTACACCAGACAATGGCAAATGGCATTGTCTAGACACCATACAACGGATGAATCCTCAATATATTATATAAAGGTACTAGGCTTGAAATAGGTAGAGCAGCAACACTAAGGCAAAATGGTATATAATTAAGGGGGGGGGGGGGGTGGATGGATCGGGTCCCGAGGACACTTTTTTAATGCTTCTCTGCAAATGTTTTTCAAAATTACATCAAACTCCGCATGTTCAAATTAGAGGATCCAAGAAAAAAAAAAAGAAAAATGTTGCCATGGCAACGGCCGCCTTTCTGAATTTGTGGACTTCGACATGTCAACTTCAAAAGCTGTCCCCTCCCTCAAATAAAATATGATCTATTTGAAACTGTGCACACACAAGTCCAATGTGTATATCTAAAAACTAATGAAGAGATTTTGTCAAAAGCTTTGTTGGTTTTTTATTTAAAACGGTTAAAAAACGGCAAATAATTGATTCACATTATTCCGTTCATAGATATTAAGAAAAAATGTAAAATAACAAAATAAAACTCTTCATTATATTTTGTGTTTTGCTAGAAAGAAGCCATGTGCCAAATTTTCCCATGATGACTTCACAAATAAAGGAGGAGATAGGAAAATGTAGTTGAAAAATTGCTTTTGAAAAAAATGGCATTTGAAAGTTCCATATCCAAAATTAGGAGTCAAGTAGAAACAAAACCTCAAAACACCCCGGATGCATACACAGGAGCTCCTTCCTCAGCTTCCTTCTCTTGTCTGGCTTTTTCCAGGCCTTTCCGTTGTAACGTTCTTCGCTTCTTATCTGTTTTGGGTCTTGTAGTAGGCCTACTAGTAGTAGTAGTGAACAGCCAAATACCTTGAACTTTACAGTAATTTACACTCACCAGCTAAAAATAGTACAGAAATCTTGAGTTCCCAGAAACAAAATTGTGGCCTGCTATAAAAGACTTCAAAGTTCACATAATATCCGCATGCGCAATAAAAAGTCTTGATGTGGGATCGAGGTATATGCACTAGGCTTACTAAGCCTACATGGTCCTAGGTACCTCAACCACGTCCCCCTAAACAAAACAAAGCTGGTGGGTGTAAGAAAGATTTGATAGCAGCATGATGTGTTCCCCAAACACTACAGCACTATGCAGGAAGAGAAAGGAGATAAAATATGAAGCATCGATATTCAAACTGCAAGGGTATATTTAGTGGTATGAGTACATGTAGGTTTGTCAGCTGCTGACATGTGTTCATGTTAGAAATAGATAGGATTATTGATTTTTTGTCGTTTTAGGGCAAATGCATCTTTTTAAGGACTTGTATGATCAATTCATGCATAAATTTGGTAGATTCCTATTCAGAAAAGATTCCTTTTACAGAATAGAACAAAAACTCAATATCGATATTTTGAGGCCAAATTTGATTTTGAGAACCTGCTCCCCCTCTTAAAAGCAAGAATGCAGCAGATATTCTCTTCTACAAGAACTGCATTTTTCTTCAAAATGTTTCAGGCTAGATGCGGGAACATTTGGCACGATGGGTATTGGGCTTGGATTTGCATTAGCTGCGGCAGTCTGGTGCAGAGATTACCACCCCAACAAGAGGATTGTGTGTGTGGAGGGCGATAGTGCTTTTGGCTTCTCTGGTATGGAAATTGAAACAATGGCCAGGTAAGGGAAAGTTGGATAAATCAAAAAAATTATTTTTTTCTCATTCTTTGATCTCAACAATATTGAAAACATTGTGTCAATGTTAAATTTCTCTCCTGAAGCCGTCCTTGCTCATGCTTGTAATAGTTAAATAAGTTGTTGAAAATTTTATTATGTTCACTTCATGGCTGCGGAACACTGATCACCTAGTTGCCTGCTCATGGTACAAACTGGGCCAGCATGTATTGTTAGGGATCAAGTTCAAGGTCTCTGGGTGCAGCATGCCTCAAATTCAAATCATGTTCTTGTCAAGTGTGACTGATATCCTCCAGACTACTGCTCTCTTTGACAGTGCAGATTACAGCACTTAGTCTAAAAAAAACATAATTCTTTCAAGCCATTCACCAGGAGCTTATCCCGGTTTCAGTGGTATGAAGCGGACAGTGACAGATTTTATTCATCACTGTTTGAATAAGAAGGATGCTAGTCTCTCGCAGAATACTTTCCAGACGAAGCTGCATCCATTTTCATCTGGGTTAGTGAAGCACGAGGAGTAAATTTTCTTGTTTACGGAAAAACACATGTGCCATTGGTGGGCTTTGGACCCGGTACAGTGGTCACCGCCTAATAACCCATTGTCTTTTAACCTGCTTCGCCTTTTAACCTGCAACTTCGATGAAACCGATTTTCCCCTATATAATCGCCACTTTTATGACCCGTTCATTTCAATAGAGTAGGAGTATTAGGAGCACAATCAATGAAAAATATGCCCTGACAGACTATCTCACACCTTTGTAATGGGACCACGAGACAGGGCCATCTGTACACTAGCATGGACAAAGTGTAGTAACCAGGAGGGAGCGGCCGTGAACATGTAGGCACAGGGAAGACACATGGCCTCTCAAGGACTAACTGTTGGCAATCCCACTCGTCGATGGAAACGGGCTGTCATCAATGCGGTGCATTGTATAGATTGGTTATCTTTAGTCTGGTTGTTTGGGGGTTTTTTTCTGGATAATTACATGGTTTTGAAAAATCATCTCAATCCAATGTTACTGCGTGCGAGTAAATCACCGGATAGAGCGTTCATCTGTCAGTCACTTCACATTTCTACAACACAGTGAAAAGATTGCATCAAAAAACTGCAAAAAATTAATAGACGCGACTTGTAACAACAAACAGAAATTTTGCTATTCTCGACAAAATTCTTGCTCACGAATTAATCTTTCTCTAGTGACTTTAAAAAAAACAGCCCTCATCATTTAACTCTTTTTAAATTTGCCTTTATAACCCGCTTTGGCTAATAATCCGTTCCCGTTGTCACCCGAGGGGCGGGTTATTAGGCGGTGACTACTGTACTTCTAAATCAGCTGTCCAGTGCTCTCTCTGCTAGGCTACTGCACTCCCATTACGGCACGTACTGTGATCTTAGAAAGAATAGGAAATGCACTTGTCTTATCTGTTTAATAATAATATACCACTCAGAGAAAGTGGCAACTTGAAATTGAATATTTTAATTACATGTATTATCACTTTTGTACTTAAGTAGGTAAGTAAATAAATATGTAGATAACTATATATGTAAATGTAAGTAAGTATTTTTGTACTTTGGTCATTCATGACCAATTGACTTCAATGCTCGAATTTTGTTACTTCCCTCAGATATAATCTCCCTGTGATCATTGTGATATTTAACAACAATGGAATAACCTTTGGGCTCAAGGAAGAATTGTGGAAAGAGGCAGAACAGACTGGAGACCTTCTCCTTCAGTAAGAATACTTGATTCATTACTTTTTTGTTTACATTGACATTGATGGTTCCATAATACAGTGGGAGTCACATTCAATGAGGTTGTCGGGACTGGCTTGTTGACCTCGTTGAATCTGACCTCTCGTTGAACGTGACTAAGGCTAAAGAAAAGAAAAAGAAGGGAGACAAGTATTACCCAGTGATAAAAGCAGTTGTTGCGCAAATGCACAAGGAATATTAAGTCAGGGAAGAGAATGAGTCGACGTGTGAACCTCGCGATGGTTGCAAAGGAAAAGGATGAGTGGATGAGGCGAAATCTAACCTAGGTCTAGATATAGGCCTAGAAATCTAGGCTTTCTTCATCCATGATCTTCATCTATGCTTCACACCCCCACCCCCCTTCTTTCCCCCCAAGAGGTATCTTGTCATTTTCATTCACATGGCCTGCCATGCCTCGCCCCAGCCAGTAAGTTTCACACAGCCCGCGTCGTGTTCCCACTTACCCACCCCCTCCCCCATCCTCTCAGCTTGGGGCCCATGACTGGAGGCACACTCGCAAGACAATGCGTTAGTCGTTAGCCTAGGAATGGGGGATGGGCTGGAGACAACCTAGGCCTATAGGATGGACCTTGTGCTCCATGTGAGATGGAGAGAAAGAAGAATTCTTCGTTTTCGGGGGCGCGGATTACCTTTCTTTTGTTATCGCGACCTCGTTGAAAACGACTTCGGTCTGTTTGCAACCTTGGAGCTGACGTACATTTACAAAGAGATATGGAGGAAAAAATCGGGGATTAAGGAATGCCTCGCTGGAGCCGACTTCTCGTTAAATGTGACCTTGTTAAAAACGACACCCACTGTACAAGAATTAATATAATAAAAATATTATTGACAGATGTGGACCGTTCTGTACTCAAGTATGGATATGACACTGTGGGTATGAGGTATGAGATAAGGGAACATAGATTCTAAATAAGTTCACAAACTTGTGTCATCATAATGCTGAAAAATAATGATTAAAAGACAAGTAGTAATGTAAAACCAAAGAAACATAGATGATGTTGTGATAGATACTCATAGAAAAGACGAGACATAAGGAAACTTGTTTAACCAAATTAAACACAGAAAGCAAGAAATATGGACTAGATCTAGAACAATTTGTTCGTACAGGTTCTGTATCAAAACAACACATGTAATGATAGATCTAGATTCTAGATCTAGATGATCTAGGTGCGTCCCACTATGCTCAGGTGAAAATTATGCTTCGCATTTTTAGTATGCATATGAATTTCACGTGTCTGTACTAGTCTGTAGCTTTTAGTGCTGTTTTGGGACTGCGCGAGACGGGGCACATGGAGCCAGAAGTTGCGCAGTCGCCCGATTCTTGCTTTATACACAATATAAACTGAGCAGTAAC
>JAUEKS010042090.1:0-15884 GCA_031762815.1 Tylodina fungina
AAGTCGTTGTATCAGCTTCATGTGCGCCCCTAAGGATCGATGATCTACGGGAATAGTCAAGTCAAGTCAAGTCAAGTGATGATGAGGATACAGCTTCACTCACAAGGACTGTGATTCCACTGGGAACCGACACTTTGGGACCTACTTCACGGTTTGTCACACTGACATTGCTGGCCACAGGGACAGCATTAGCTAACATAACCACAGGTACATCGGTGTCAGAGATAGACTTCTCTTCTGTGTTTGACCTGGAGCGATTGCGGGCAAAGGTTTGTCAAGACTCAGCACCTTCCTCACACTGTAGGAACCTGATTCATCTGCATCCATTAATTTCACAGGACTGCGGATACCTAGTTTCAGAGTTAAGGAAAGAGGAGTCGCTCGAGACAATAGTTGACTCCTCACTTAAAACAGTAACAGTGAAATTTGAGTCAGGAGATCCATGGGGCATATCAGAATGTGTTGAAAGTATATTCTCCAAAGACTTTCCTTCTGTGTTCTGACCTTGAAGCGATTGCGGGCAAAGGTTTGTCTGAAGTTACTTTAGACACTGGTATGACTGTCACAGCTGCAACAACAGTATTCAAAGGTTTCAGAAATGTAGCCTCACCAACAGGAGTTGCCGGATGGTGGCTCGGGTCAATAGAAGCAGAGCTGTTGTTTAATGATGTTGACAATGGTAACATTATTATGTTAGCTATCCTCTTCACGTTCTCAGACAAAATTGTTTTAGGCAGCAATGTTTTACTTGACCATGTTGTGGTTGTGATGGCAGAAGCAGTTGAGAAGACGGTGAAGATTCCATCAGCCGATACACCGTGAGTGTGTGCAGCAGCAGAACTGCCATTTCCTTCTCATCTCAAAGACTGATGGGTTGCCACAATTTTCTTGTGACGCAACTGTTGTTTCAGTGGTCCCAGGCGCAGACATTGTTTTCACACCAGGACCAACAAGCTGGGGCATAGGCAGAGGTATTTGCCCTGAGGTATTGGGTGAAGAAGACAAAACAGGTTTCTGAACCAATCGAGAAATTTCATTGTTCTGTAGGGCTTGGTGTCGATTGGCAAGTGTGAGAGCTGCTCGTGGGAGGACGATAGGAATACCAGGCCTCAAAATTTACGACTGAAAAACAAGAAAAACAGGACATTGGGTTATCTACTGTAGGTGAGAAAGTGTGTAAGTGTGTTCTGTGATGGCAGTATAGAGGAAAAAGACGTCAGCAGGCCAAGGGATCCTGGAGATACAGATGTCACAGTCAGGTAATACCAGTGGTTGGTGACCACGAAATAAAAGCTGCAACAGAGGGCCTGGGTTATATTGGGATCTGCTGACCAGCCAAAATGGTAGCTGTTCCAATTGGCGTTGTTGTTTGAATACTCCCATGAGCAGCATCATTTACTTGGAGTTGGCTAATGCTTGCTGCAGAATTTTGAGAAATTTGTTAGGCAATCACAACCGTGTTTGGCAGGCGATGGATGAAGTTTTGCTTAGGAGTTCCTGACACTTACGCAATCTCAGGGTTAACTACTCTCTGAATGGTCATTTGCTATCCATTGGGGTTTGGAACACGCAAGCCAATCTGCTGTGTCTGTGACACACTGACAATGGTGGCTGTTGGCTTCACAAGCTGCGGGCTCCCTAATGTTGGGGGTGTGAGAATAGGTCGTTTTATAACAGGTTGTGTCAGCCTGGGAGACTGGGGTTTCCCTTGTTTGGATGAGAGCCGGATGTTAATGACCTGTTGTGTTGAGATGGGCACCACAGTGCCAGAGGGCAAGCCTTGAACAGCTATAGGATGACCTTTTGCAGGTAAGCGCTGCAATGTAGGTTGCTGTCCGACAATGACACTTGACATTGGTATAGATTCTAGCTTGTGGGAAAGCAGGATGAGGCACTCGTGGATGTAAGGTAGTTAGCTGACCAGATCCTATCCCTGCACTGACCAATGGGATCCCACTTCCACTTTCCAGCCATGTGAATATTCTGAGACACGATGTTGGCTGAAGAACCAGAGATCGGTATGGTCTGCGGAGATGATCCTTGAACGGGAAAAGCGACTGCATTATTTGCCAGTCGAATTCCAAGAGATGTTGAAATGAGCTGAGGTCGCAGTTGAAATCCAGCAGCTGATGATGGAACTGATGTGGTTGGGCAACAGTAAGCGTTGTTGATAGTGACCCTCTGAGAGTAGCATTTTGTTGAATAGAAGACTGAGTGGAGATGATGAGAGAAAGATCTATTGGCTTGGTTGAGTGTTCTGGAGTACAAGAACTTTTTTCCTCCTCCGACAGCACGAAACTGTCACATCCAATAGAGTAGAAGACTGCTACACATTCAGTCAAGCTGACATTATCTAATGAGAAAACCTATCCGAAATAGATCTTGTGTAGATCGAGATCTATTAGATTACGTTCTAATTCTAGATGTAGCTCTAGCAAGACGTTAGAATCTAATCTAGGAGTGGAGACCGGGCATTGACAAATCGGGGAGAAACGCGAAGAAAATCTAATGGGAAATAGAACTTCCCGTTTCGGTATTCTCAATGTTTGAATTTTTGTCACGTAGATATCTCATAATGAAATATTTCCCTCACGAAAACAAAAGCATAGTGCAGAACAGTAGCCATTCCTCCAACAAAACAGAAAAAATGATAAACTAAAGCGAAATCATAAGAAAATTATTTGATTGTTTCTTAACTGGTATTCATAAATGATATTGATAAAGGCTTAACACCAAGTACAACACTTAGGCTATTTGCAGATGATAGTCTGCTGTATAGACACATAAACTCAAGTCAAGGTAGCATGATTTTGCAACAAGACCTCGATATGCTACAAAATGGGAGAAGAAATAGAAAATGGAATTCCACCCAGATAAGTGTCAAGTAATGAAAATCTCCCTCAAAAGGAAAACGATAAATTTAAATTATACTATTCATGACCAAACACTCAAAGAAACTAATAATGCAAAATACCTAGGAGTATGCATAGACAGAAACTATAATGAAAAGATCAACATGCACAACTCTGTAGAAAAACGTAGGGCCTTCTAGCTCTTCTCAGACGTAATCTGCCACTCTGCCCCCAACAAGGTCTAGTAAGACCAGTCTTGAAATACGGTGGTTGTGTATGGAACTCACGCAACCAATCTTATATACAAAACTTGGAAAAGGTCCAGAAGAGCGCAACACGTTTTATAACAAATGATTACGAATATACAACAGGAAGCAGTAAACACATCATGACAAAGCTGCATTGGACACCCCTCCGTGAAGAGGAGCTAAAAATGAAGTCGACATATTTCACAAGGCATTGCATGGAAAATTTGAAATTCCCATAGAAAAGTACACTCAAAACAAACAACAAGTACATAACTAGATCAGGTAGGCCTACTAACTATACAATACCTTCCTCAAAAGTCGAGTCACACTTACATTCATTCTTTCCTAGCACAATGAGACTTTGGAATAGTTTGCCATCAGGTGTCAAAATATGTGTAGGCACCGAGGCATTCAAAAAGAAAATCCAAAATATTAACGTAAGATCTTCATAAACTAACTTTAAAAAATCCATGCGCGTCGACAGTAATTTTCAGTAAAACCGCGTCAGTCGGCTCTTATGAAGAAGAAGAAGAAGAGAAGAAGGTTCCAAGTACGAAAAGCAGACTATTGGAGGAACGACATATGTTTTATATGATGCCGCTAAAAGGAAAAAGAAAACAATACAATAAATATTACCCAAATTTCAGAAACGATGAAGCTTAAAAAGTTTATAGGATATAGAAAGGTCGAAGATATCGCTACAGCCATAATGAGTAACCCCCCCCCCCCCCCACACACACCCACACACACACACACCCAACAGAATACATGAGGGAAAGACGACCCATCTTTGTTTGGCTTTTTCCTTTTGCCACATCAGATATTCCTTCGTTTAGGTTTCGGGTTTTAGTTTTTACCGATGGATATATTTCCTAACATTAACCTACCCCATTTGTACGGGCTGGGGCTGGGCACCGGCGCCGAAGCATACTGATTGGCTCACTTCGGTGACTGGGCAAGGATCTATAACGTAGTGTAAGACATAATGGACTTTTTAGAATGTTCAGTTTGCCCGGGCAGCGGTGCATGCGTATCCGTCTTTGATTGTTAATTGTCAAGGGTGTTCTTTTTACGGTGCGTAACTTGCGCATGGGACCTCTAAGATTGTTGTCCGTCTCCGATAGGGATTTAGGCATTGAGATTCCTTACTATTGGGTACCAGGGGTGAGTATTTTTAAACAGAAAAAAACCCAATCCTGTTCGGACCGGAGACCGAAACCTTATATCTTCAAATGGAGCACCTAACCCCCGAGCTACTCGTCTCCTTTAACCCAAAGCAAACAGACCATAAATATTAGAACACCGACCTACATCTTAGAGAATGAAATGGGAAATACGCCTAAAAATAGTTTACAATAAGATGACGCAATAAGCTACGCTATCACATAACCTCCTAACCGGTGCAATTGCAGCATGCGCCACTGGGGCTCCGAATAGGATGAAAGAGACTACATAGGGAGTTGGTTACTTCCTATTAAGTAGAAAGTTGAATAGTCAACGTTGACCCTTAGTCGGTAACATTCAGTGCAGGGATAGTACGACGGGGTCATTGTATCTGCCGGTCCTCACAACGTGGCTTCGTCCAAATGTTAATATTGTACTTTGAAAGAAAATTGGTAGAATTGTCAAAAATTTCGTGAATGCCGTGAGCGAAATGAAATGGATCGAGAGGGTAGCCTTGCTGAACTCCACTATCGGAGTTCTGTTGACAATGCTGTTGTCGTAGACGAGAATGAACAAATTGTATGCGACGTGTGATGAAGCGTAATAAACGGAGCTCTACTAAAATATAAGGGAGCGGGTGATATCGCCAGATTGTTATTATTAATTATGGACATCCTCCATGTCAATTATTACCAGGACATGACGCTTGGATGGGCCGTTTCTACATATGGAGACCCGTGTTGCATGGATGGTGCTGATACATCCATCCTTGTTGTAGACGCTCAGTTGAAAGGGAGCGAGTGTTTGGGCGAAGGTCGGGATAGTGTTCCTAAAATAAGCTTACAATTTTTCTAAGAAGGTACGGAAGTAGTCAATGGCAATACTACGGACAACTTTAGGAACTTACAAAAGTCTAAGGGTCGAAGGTGCATCTCCTGTAGGAGGCGGGGATGGGGGAGGGCGGAGAGTGGGGGTCACACGATTTTTAGTCATACCGCCGAGTACTCTGTGGGAGCAAAGTTCCTTTGCGATAGATTTTTAGGGCACCTCTTCTTCCGCTCAATCAGTTAAATGTCACCTCGGCTGGTTGGAGCTGTTGGCCGAATTCTCGTTGACGAGGCGGAGACCTGCTAAGAGAGGCATTCACGCAATAAATGAGCATTGATAAAGAATAAGAGGGTGTTCTGCATAGCAAGCCTGTATATAGCCGTCAAAAGGAGCGAAGCCGAAAATGATAGGAAACTGACAAAGGGTGACTGTAGAGAACATTTTGAAATGGAAACACGTGTACAATCTCTCACCCGACTGAAACGATACAACTGACATAATGTGGACAGTAGGAAGGAATTGTCGAGCCCTGTATGGGGGAAAGGAAAGAGTGATAAAGACGTGATAAAGATAACGTTGGAAGAATGAGGAAATCGAGGATGCTATGTGGACAAAGAAGGAAGCGAGGACAAATTGGAACAGCAAAGAGAATGACTCGGCGATGAGAAGAATAGGTCTAACGCTAAAGATCTATCGCAAAAGAGCTCTACCCCGACAGAGTATTCAGCGTTACGACTGAAAATCGTGTGCACCCCCGCTAATTTTCCAGACGTTACAATGGTCCACCTGCGGAGATGTGTCAGACGCTTGTAATAAGAGACAGTGTCAGCATGGCCATTCGGGTAAGATCCGTGTCACCACCACGGTCTATACACCATTGCGTGATCAGACACGGGCCAATCCTTGCCTGATCGGGGTCGTTGCAAACCCTCAGGTCATTTCGGTTTGTAATGTCAATCCACGTTTCCTACTCGTTTCTTCTCTTACATAGGATATAATGGATTTGAATACTTCAGTATCCATTATTTTGGATGTTATCCCGTGTTCTTTCCTTATCCCGAAGAAGGGTTTCATTCAATGCTATCATTTCAGAGCTGGTCGTAAAATTCTCCACTCTTTTCATGTCCTACATCATTATTTTTTTCAAGAATTGTTATCCCTTCTTTATTTCTTTCTCCCGCGTGCTCGTTAAAATCCTGCCCGCATGAAAAATATATCTTCTTTATTTTGGTTACACAGCTGAATTGGGGGTAGAGGTGGGAGTTAGAGGAAATAGCACGTTTAATATGGAGGCCGGGGGGGGGGCGGGGGGGGGGGGGTTGCAAAAAGTACTGTTTAGGATAAGCTCGCTTGCTAGGCTTTCACCTGGCAATCAAATCTCACGTGTGGCTTGACGTAATTAACGGCACGCGGCAGTGGACATATCCAGGAGAACCACATTAGCAGACCGGTTAAACCTAGTTGAGGGTAGCCAGCGGATCTCAAACCTTCTGGTGACTTTGCACCAAGCGGATGGTCAAGCAGGGAATGCCTTCTTCGTGCATGTAAACATGCACTTTTGGGGGAACTCGTGGAATAATCCCTAGCGGATCAGTGGATGGGACGGAGACAGCGGCAACTGTCATGGAGCGTCCCTGGCTGGATGGGGCATAGAACACTTTCTGTCCGTCCATTGCACCTGACCCACCTCCCGCCGTCTTGCCCCTGTCTTGCTTCTGGATAAAGATGGACTCGGGCGAGAGAGTGAGTACGTCACAGAGCAACCTTTACTTACTATAATTCAACTCATCGCGCAAGTCACGGCTTCGCCTTTTCATTCCCATCTGAACCTTCTCCAAAGCAATGTGGCGAAAGGCGAGTTTTAAAGCAGAATGCGCGGACACACAAGGAGCCTTAATAAAAACAAACCCCCTTACTTAGACAGCCTGGACCATAATATGGTTGATTTCCAGTAATCGAGTTAGCGTTGTGACTGAACTGTTTTTCATGGAATACACTGTTGACCTCCTTGGTATGAAGGGCGGTCTAGAAAAGATAACCCAAACATTACTTGCCTCATACCCTTCCTAGTCAGCTAGGTGCCGTTGGCAGGACTCCCAATTCCTGCGGTAAGAAACAATGAACACAATGGCCCCGATCACCTATCACCCATGAAATTTGTTACACACACTCCTCGAAAAAAAGCCGAGAGAAAATATGCACTGACTGCATGAACGCCTGGTAGCTACATCATCCAGAATGTCACCATTACAGCCACGCATGTACACGCTTTTTATATTAAAAGAAATCTTACTAGATCATAAGGTTCTCTAACTCTTGCTATCATTACACTATCTACAAACCGCAAACAATGCATCCGCCATAAAGAAAGACAAGAATGCTCACAGTGTCACCAGAAATGTCCAACATTTATGGCGTAGTCACGCTCCAATGATTTCTGGCTGTGCACTTAATGAAGTTGATGGAGTGAACATAAATTATAGCATCAGATTTGGCTGGTTGCATAGGCAGACTGTGATTTTTCACAAAGAAAGTGAAATGCCCGGCGTGAAAATCAACGATAAAATATCTGATAAAATGTCTCGTGTAAGAAAAATATAGAGAGATTTCTGTTCGTAACATTCTTTAAAATTAAAAACTTAAATCCCAACAAAAGTTGCTAAACGTAAAATGGAGAACGAATTATGTTGGATAAAATATCCTAGACCAATCTAGCAATTGGAAATGCAAAATTAGATCAAAACCGACGGACAGGAAAAATATATTGTCTTTGCCTCGGACACAATCCTCGAAATTAGAAAATGCTATTTGGTACAATATTTTGTATCCTCAAATGCTATTTGTGGCCGCTGCCTTTCTATGGATTGAGCTTTCGGACCTGATAACTAACGTTGAAAGGCAGTTTGTTTAGGCATGCTACAGGTGTAGTGAGCAGTTTGTTTTACGAACGAACATGTTCTAAGACAAACTGTACTGCAACAGTAGCAATCAACAAGAACCAATCAACAAATGCAAATTTTCTGACCATAATATTAATATTATGTGCAAACATGGCATGAGAAAAGTCGTGGACTGCGTGGTGATCCTTGAAAAAGGGCGCAGATGAGCAACGCACACGCCGACCTACTACGTTTTTTTGTTATTTAAAAAAATGCTCCAACATGAACTTTTGAATTTAGGGATTAATATCATGTGCAAGATCTGGAAATACATGTGCTATAAGCCGCCGAAGCTTGGAATTGAGAAGGCACTTGATGACATTTTAAAGCAGCGTCCTGCGCTGCGTACAGTTGAGAGCTCCGTAGACCAGACATTCGAGGGGATTATCAGGAGAGAATACGTCGCTGTTTTGGGGCTCTTTCTTTCTACAGCTTTTATGGCGCACCGAGCCCCCTCATCGATGTAACGGTATGCCTTTGCTGTCAACCGTCAGGTGTCCTCTCTCTTCGTCTTCAACCAGATCCGGTGACTTGTTTTCTCAACAGTCTCCTGAAGAGCTTTTTTTTTTATTTCGGACCAAGCCCTGTCACTCTCACCCACTTTGTGACGCTAATCGTGATGAATCCTGTACAGCCAACTTCGACTGGGAAATGCATTTCTTTCCATCCTGCCATCTCACATTCTTCAACAAGAGCTTATAGCACTAAGCCTTATCTTTCCTCGCATATGTAGAACTGATGTTGTCTTCATGAGACACCGTGAGCTACAGTAGGTGAACCTCTTTCTCTTTCTCGTTCCATATCACCAGGTCTAGCTTTTAGTTGTTGGGATGAGGAAGAATCTCTCACAGCAGCTTGATCAGCAGCTACCTCCCATTTAACACCACTCTGGTTTACCATGGCTTTAATTGACTTTTTCTGTCAGGAACCTTGCCTCCCTGCAGTACAGACGCGATCGTGTTTACTCCATATTTCTGCGACTCGGAAGTGTATTCTCCTTCTTCCACCTGCACCTTTACCAATTCAGCGAGCATTTTGAGCACATCGCTGGGTCTTCAGATGTCCTGTTCAGAGCCAGGTCGCAGTTTGAGAAGTGAGCCGCTGAATTTTGAATTGGCAAGGCACTTGATGATATTCATGGTTCTTAGTTTGTACGAAGATCTTCTGACCACAGTGAAGGGACGAAAATTAAAATGGTATGGGCATGTCACACGATCCAAAGGAATTTCCAAAACAATCATACAGGAAACCGTACAAAGAGGGGGAAGGAGAAGAAGGCAGAGGAGGAGATGGGAGGACAATATCACAGAGTGGACAGGTAGGACGATGGGTGACAATATGAGGAAGGCAGAGGACAGAGAGGAATGGCGAGAGCTGGTTGCCTGATGCAGTAGTGCCCCCACGGTTGCCCCAACCACGGGATAGAAGAAGAAGTTTGCCTCACCTACACTTGTCACTCTCCTGGACCTTCCATCTGATCAAGTTCACCGGCGAATGTAGAACATCATAAGCAAACCGGAGAAGAAAGCTAAATCTCGATGTGTTCCACTCCCAGATGTCACTTCGTCCAATCTTCCTTTCAACTACTGGATGAGATGAACTTCTCGCCTCTCAGCTTCCATCTTTCGCACCTGCCCTGCTGCAGCTTCTCTTCTGTCTCGTCCAGACATCCTGAAAGGTCTGAAGTCGCCATTGCCTAGCCCCAATTTGTCAACTGTGCTGAACCGACAATATCGCCATGCTCCAACGAAGAGATGATCTCATCAGCTGCAACCTCAGCATTCCACTTTACCTCTGTTCTGACATTCTATGGGTTGTCGTTGATTTCTTGGTCACTCAATTCTCTCAGCATCATCACTGTCCTGATCTTTCCTGCTTTGTCGATCTCTACGTCATGTGAGGAGAAGTTGGAGTGCTCCTTTCCGTCTGTACAGGGATGACGTGGTGATTGTGCGAGGTAGCCCAAGCCACTTCCTTATGTAGATGTCACATGTTCTCTCAATCATCTCAACTCTCGAAAAGGCAACTTCGTGAATATTGTCAGCGGCCATGCCAGTCGAGGGTAGAAGGCAAAATTGCATTGGTCTACACCATATCTTATGCTTCCCTGGCAGCTTTGTCTGGTCAATTGTTTTCAGCCCAAGTTCAGTCTGCTTCATGATTGCCGCAACTTGACTCCTGTCAGGCAGAGTTCATGTGTAACTCCACCCCCTCCCCCCCCCCCCCCAACAGCAACAACAACGCAACAACAACAACAACAACAACAAATAAACGAAAAAAAACAAAACGACAACAACAAAAACAACAAACCAAACAACACAAACAACAACGAACAAATCAAAACAGAACCCCCCCCAAACAAATAATAGCCCAAACTTTTCACAAGCTGCTTTTTTTTTAGTGTGGACAGTTCTTCCCTTGCAATTGCGAACTTCTGTTGCTTCTGTTTTCCTTTGTGAATGGTCAGGTTTCTAGATTTCTTGACTTTAGACTTCATCCTGGACCAAGCGATCAGTTCATTCAGCCATTCGAAACACTTTGCATTGTGTCCACATCTCTTGTCGGTAGGGTCACATCATCCCAAACCGGCCTCCGCCGACCCAAGGGAAGGAAGAAAAAAAGAAAGAAAAAGAAAAGGAAAAAAGAAAAGAAAAGGTAGGCCTACCATGATAGAAATCCGCCCATAAACACGGCCAGAATGCTCCAGATTGCACAGATTTGCAACTATTTTTTTTTATATTCCTGGGAGCATGCCCCCGGACCGGCTCCCGTCTTCGGCGGTCAAATGCGTGATTGACAACTCAGACATATCCCCTCTCCCCCGCCCCTCTTCCCCTTTTCCTAACAGAAAATCCTAGCTCCGGCCTTGATCATCCATGACGGCTTTCTTCCGTGGTCTCGCCTTTTTTAAAAACTTCATAGCTGTCTGCAGGTCTCAGTAGCATCCCCATCACCAGGATGAACCAGATGACAGCTAGATTTCTTGACTTTAGACTTCATCCAGGACTAAGTGATCGGTTAATGTAGCCATTCAAAACACTTTGCATTGTGTCCATATCACTTGTCAGTAGGGTCACATCATCCATGAAGGCTTTCTTCGGTGATCTCACCTTTGCTTTTACTTCATAGCTGTCTGCAGGTCTCAGTAGCATCTCCATCACCAGGACGAACCAGATGACAGATATACGGTAGTGCAGCAATCCCAATGTCCAGTCGGTGCCACTCGGTTGCGAAATCTTCGGTTGAGAATCGCATCTGGAAGTTATAATAGTAATCTATCTTGATGTCTTGCAAATCTTATGGGATTTAGAAGAAATCCATTGCTTTCATCAGCTGTTCATGGGGTACGGAGCCGAAGGCATTCATCATGTTTAATGCATCCTGGGATCTCTGGTACCTGGGATTTCTGTACTCTCTGATCCACATAGCCGTTGCATTGTAGATATGCCACAGTCCTCTTCGCTAACATTCCCATGAAAACCTTGCACGTCACCCTGATGATGGAAATACATGTTGGTCGAAACTGCCTTATATTCTCTGCATTCTGTTCCTTAGGTAGGTTTACACCTTCCGCGCTGTACTAATCTTTGACGTTCTCCTTGTCTTTCCACAGGGCTCTTAGCATCTCGAAAAGGGTGCACCTCAGTTTGTCACAATACTTAAACACTTTGTAGGACACACCATCTCATCCTGGTGTACTTTTGGCTCTTACTTTTCTGACAAACTCATCCACTTTTTTCTCTCTGATTTGTCCAAGCTGGTAGCTCACGCGAGGGACAGTCGGACGATTGAGGCTTCTCATGTCTGGATACGGCTCATCCCTTTTGGGATCGCTGTACGTCTGCTTAATACAACACAAGCTCTTCTTTCGTACACAACTTCCCATTCCGTGCCTCTGTGAACAGTTTCTTGGTTTTGCCACCTGTCCCAGCAACCATTGTTAAAGACTTTACTGCACGTGGTATAACCAAGTGACCGTGCTTGAAAAATGCGCCAAAACCTCTGGATTTCTGTTCCTGATAGCCTATTTATACACGCAATTCAATGTTATCATTATCGCATGATGAGTAATGTGGCCGATCAGATTCGTAAGGTTCTGTTTTGGGCCACCGGACATCCACCTTTTCGCCCTTTTCCGAAACGGTTAGACGTCCAGATCATGGTAATCCACTATAGGACTCTAATCGGACGTCTAGATTCGTTTGAAAATAACCCTGCCCTGTACAAGATTCGAACCCAGGATCACCCAGTTGAACGGCCGACGTCGTATGAGAGTAAGAAAACTGCGAAATTATGTTTAGGAGTTTGGAAGATCTGTGGATCAATGCGCATGTCCATCCCCTCAATATTATGTATTTCCGGTGTTTATTTTATGTTGTTCATTCTGTGGCGGACCCTTTTGTCTTTTTGTTGGATTCCCCAACTGGATTCGAGATGTTTTCTCTTAGTGAGTCAAACCTCATCCATATTCTGTGTACTGATTTTTTCCTGGTAACTACAAAATTGATCTCTTAATTCTATTCGTCTTCATTATTTAGATTCCAGATCTAGAATCTAGCTAGATCTAGATCTAGATCTAGCTAGATATCTAGATCTAGATCTAGAAAATCTAGATCTAATCTCTAGATCTAGAATCTAATCTAGATAGAATCTATGTAGAGTCAAGATCTTGAGCAGTTTTGCGGTCCCTGGGCTTTTGTTGACAATGCGGGCAGTGCGGCCGTGTTGGGGGAAGTGCCAGGGAGGAGATGGGGCGGATGGCAGGGGGGAAGGGGGGTTCCAGGGGAGGACTTTCGTATTGCCAGTACGGAAGTCCTTCCTTTTTGTATGTTTGTGTGTTCTTTCTTTTGTAGAACCCTAGGCCTAGATTCTAGTCTAGATCTAGATCTATATCCTGCTCAAAAAGTCGCTTCTTTTGTTTGTCCGGGGTGGCGCCCCACTACGGAAGTTCTTCCGAAAATCCAAGGTCTCGTTGAGAAAAAGTGTAGACTAAGACATTTTGATAAAATCCTCGACTCAGTATCCAATAGGCTATACTAGACTCTAGATCTAATATTTTCATAATTATATAGATCTAGGTCTAGATCTATATGCTGTAGATTGGTAAAGTTGGTAGATAGCAATCGAACTGGAAAAACGTAAACTTTTGTTTGGTACCGTTGGAAAGCGATCAGCCTTTTACGGTTATAAATAGAGAAATTGCCGAATTAATTAACCGGAATTGGTCCGGGGGTGCGGCCCGCAATGGGACAAAATAATACTAGTGTTTTGATTGAATTTCCGCAGTTGGCCGCCTAATGAAGAGACCAACGAATCATTTGATCTTACGTAGCTTTGGATGCTCTTTCATTTGATAGCAGCACTCTTAAGTTTGTGAGAAGCGTGGTTCCTGATATATTGCCGTGAAAAAATCTATGAATTCACGAATATTTATAAAAATTCAGAGCTGGATATTCAGATTCTACATTCATTTTTCTATTGGATTTATTATTTAATCAATTATTTTGGGAAGTAGGCCTACCTGCCTGCTGAAACAGATTTGTTTAGATCGAGTCAGGATTTTTTTTTTCATAAATCTCTCACGCAAAGTCGACTGGCATCAAATCGGCTGGTTGTGGTGTGGGCTCATTGATTGTTCGCGCTCGGGGTGGCGAAGCTTATCGATCGATATTTTCCTCACATGTTAGGACAGTCTGGGTTGATATTTTTTAATTTTTATTCTTCTTCTTCCAATTAGGCTGCAGCCTAAGTACGTTGAGGACTTTTGCAGTAGTAGCGCAGTCATTTCTTATAGGCCTATATGAATCTGAACATCTTTTTTTAGATCTAGAGCAATCCACTTGCTTCACCCCTGCAGTTGGTTTTGACCATAGAATCAATGAAGGGAATGATAGTGAAATAACATTCAAAGTTAGAGAAGATTGATTAGATATCTCTCAAAAGTGAAAGTTGTCCAGATTGTAGTAAAGGCATCCGGATATCTATCTAGTACATTAGTATAAATTAGATCTAAATATCTAGATGTGCTTAGCAGACACTGCAGTAAATGGCTCATACATCTGGAATCTATATGGATCTTAGAACTAGCCTCTGTTTAAGTATTAAAATAAGTAAATTTTGTTGACTTTGAAAAGCTATTGACAATTTGGACCCTTTGGAAAGCCATGCGACATTACGGCATTCCAGATAAAAAATTAAACCTGATAGAAGCATATATGATGATGGAACAAGCTGCAATGTTCACCTTGAAGGTGGGCTCACAGACAGTTTCAAGGTCAAGACAGGAATCTGACAGGGTTGCCTTCTGTCACCTCTCCTTTTCATCATCTCAGTAGACAGGGTCATGAAGGAAGTCACAGCTGGAAAAAAGACTGGATACATTTGGATGATCTTGACTTTGCCGATGATTTGGCTCTACTTTCACATACCCACTGTCAGATGCAAGAAAAGGCAGAGGAGTTGGACTGCATTATATCCAAGAGCTTTGAGGTATGCATGTACACAAGAAAAATCAGTTTTAAAAGTGAATTCAGGCACTGACAGCCCTATCACACTGACTGGCAGACCTCCAGAGGAAGTGGATTCCTTTACTTATCTTGGCAGCATAATTGACAAGCATGAAGGAACAGCAGTACAGTTTACACCAAAGCAAGGGTCGGAAAAGCCAGAACAACTTTTAATTAATAACAAAATATGGAAGGCAAAGAAAATCTCCCCACGCACGAAGATAAGATTCAACTCAAATGTGAAAGTAGTACTTCTGTATGGTTCGGAAAGTTGGATACCAACAAAAACCAACAGCAGAAGACTGAAAATTTGTATCAATAGGTGCTAAGGGAGTATTTTCAGAATACAATGGCCGGACAATATCAGGAACGGAAAAAAAAAATCTGTGAGAAAAGATCAATCAGATAGCTATAGAGGATGAAATTGGCAGGCGAAGATGGTGTTGGATTGCACATACTCTGAGAAAGCTCAGGAGCACCACCAGATATGCGCTGAGATGGTATCCACACGAGAAAAGGAATAGGGGTTGACCATGATTTCCGGGAGGGAATGCCTGGATGAGGATGTGAAGAGAAGTCGGTATACTTGGAATGAATTGATGAAATTCTCCAAGACAGGAGTGAGTGGTCTGTGGCCCATTTTAGGCCTATAAAATCAACAAAATTCGTTTTCAGCGGCCCCTGGACCCTTGCCGGTTAAAAAGTTCAGGAAATGAAAAGTTCAAGAGCTGGCCTGATTTATAGAGAAGCCTCACACACTAACCCTGAAGCTAGAAAAGTATGTGTTTCTTTCATCCACCATTTTGATAACCACAAATTTTATTAGAAATATTCTGAGCTCTTGGCTTGAATGAACTGGAAGATGTAATAATAATAATAATTTATTACACTCATATACCGCGCACTTCCACTGAAGACAATGCTCAGTGCGCTTAACAATATACACATTTTGGATCGTTAGAATCATAAGAATAAAATTGCGGAATCAAATCACTAACAATACAGCATGCAAGACCGCAACAACATGAAATCATTTTATACACATGTATAGTAAGAATAAGAAGTGAAATAAAATTGGATCTAATATATGTACATAACTAGAGGTAAAAAATAACAGCATGCATAGAATGAAGAATGTGCTGAGATGTGGACCTAATTAAATGCAGATGTAAATAAATGGTGCTTAAGTCTCTTCTTAAAAAATTGAATTCATGCTGCTTCTCTAATACTCCTAGGGAGGCTGTTCCAAATTTGTGGAGCTTTTACATAGAACGATCGTTCTCCGAACCTTTTGTATTTGGCAGATGGCTCTAACAAAATTAACTTGTCTTCTGATGATCTGAGCTG
>JAUEKS010042091.1:0-10244 GCA_031762815.1 Tylodina fungina
AGGAGTATGAGAAAAATGACCAGCTGCCTAAATGTCAATATGACTAGAGACAACAATGGCCCTAGTGTGCGCCCCGTTTTAGGTCGCCCTTATTCGACAACACTGACCAGCAATTGGAATTTATTTGCCAACACATTTGGCCAATATTGACGAATAGTAAATATCGTATTGATGGTTCTAATGAACTTAGACCAATCGGCCAAACGCTAACATCTAACCTTAACTCAAACAAACTTCCCCGCACTCCATAAACGAATGTTATCGTAAAATCAGCATTTATTACTGGCGAACAACGAAACTCACATTAAAAACTTGATCATTCTATACTGGTGAATAGTTGCTGCTTTTTATTGTACTTTAATCTCTCGAATGCTCCTATTAAAAAAAAAAAAAACCTTTTCAATTTTTTTTATGAATTTTCACTTTGTACCTAAGATTTAGAGGACTTCGACAATCATTCCTATCTCCAGAAAACCAAATGCATACGTGATGAATGATTTTAGACCGGTAGCTCTTACCTCAGTTTTATGTACGTGCATGGGAGAGTAGTCAGTGGCTGATCGCATGGACCCCTTCCAGTTTACGTATAAAGCAAAGAGTGGAGTGGAGTATGCAACCCTGGCAATCTTAGATTTAGTTTGGCGGCATCTAGATAGCACTAGTACCTTTGCCCGTGTGCTGATGATGGACTTTTCATTCACGTTTAATACGCTTCAACCACATCTGCTCCTCCAAAGTCTGTTAGACCTTGGCGTAAGCCCGAGCCTTGTTCTATGGATGCTATCCTTTCTCTGCGATCGGCCGCAGAGGGTCAGTGTTAGGGGTGTCATGTCTAGTGAGCTACTGCTCAACACCAGTGCACCACAAGGATGTGTCTTGTCGCCCGTTTTATTCTCAATGTATATCAATGAGTTGATGCAAAACACCTCCGTCCGTACATTCATTCAATTTGCCGATGGCATGGCATTGACTGCACGGCTCAGAGATGAGCAAAGTCTTAATGATATTATGATTTTATATCAGAACGAATTTCTTGGTTTGATGCTAGTTTTCATAAATTAAATGTTCAGAAAACTAAAGAGCTATTTTTAGAAGGCAATCGCGCAAAGAACTCAACTTGGTAGGCCCGAATTGTCATCAAGGACGAAACAGTTGAACAGGTCGAAGCATTTAAATATCTCGGCCCAGTCCTTGATAGTAAACTTTCATTCAAAGAACATGTGGATTTTACTGTACAAAAAGCAAACCAGAGGATGTATATTTTATTAGGAAGCTCAAACAATGTGATGTTAATATACACATTCTAGAGAGTGTGTACAGGGCACTCGTGGAGAGCACACCAACATTTAACATCGTCACATGGTACGGCAACCTCAATGTAAAAGAAAAAAACAAGATTGAACAGAATTGTGAATATTGCCAGCAAGATCGTTGGCACGCGGCAGAGGTTCCTGTGCGACATCCACAGACAGTTTACAAGCAAAAGAAACAAAATTATAACCGACAAAACCCACCCCCTGACCTGAGTTATTCCTTCCAGCCCATGCCATCTAGCCAGCCGCAAAGCGAAATCTTTATAAACGTTCCTTTGTACCATCAGCGTCAAAATTGTAAATTCAAATCCAGTTCTTTCCAATTCCTTTGTGGCCACTAAAAATCTAAATTTCTAAATTAATTTCAATCCAGTTCTTTATAATTCTACTGTGGTATGTCGAAGCTAGGAGAACCTCTGTTGATATATTAGATCTGGTTTGTATACTTTTTATTACAAATTTATAGTCAATCTTTAAAATTTTATTGTTAATACAGTAGTCACTTACTATTCATGAAGTGCTATTTTTAAAATTGTTTGGTTTAATACTGTATAGACTGACCTGGTTGAATGTATGTTATGACTTGTATGATTGAACTTTATATTAACTTAATTCTTAACTATAAATATAAAATTGCTGCAAAGAAAAATTTCCATGCTAAATAGCATTGGACAATAAAGATTATGACTTATGACTTATTACTCACGACATCACATTATGCCCTGAATTGGTCAACGCGCTATAGGCTGCCAGTCATAAAAATACCTTGAGGCAATCTGACCTGCAGCTATGCTCGAGGTAGCCTGTGCACAAGGGTATTGCTTCTATTTGGAGAAAAGTTGAGTGGAATCAATGCTTAAAATTTGTAATTAAAATTAATATCCTATACCGAATCTAGCATCCTTATGAGCTATAAAGATTAAAGAAACAAACTTTCTTTTTCATTCTCAAAAACTTGTAAACCCGGTCGCTGGGTTTTGTTGCAAATGACATTTATTCTATGTGTCAAATTCAGATATAATGAGCCAATTATTAGAGGTTTTTCGGGGTATGAGTTCTTAATTTTGGAACATTCAAGTGATAAAATTCTTAATTGTGAATTCAAATTACTCTTCAGGTGGTGGTAGTTTTATTACCGTCTGAAGTTTTTGAGAGCAAAATCTTTGACTTATTTGAACCACCCCCATATTTATTGTGATAGTTGTATGAAGTGTCTGAGAGTCCAGCATAAAGTAAATGGCACACACAAAAAAGTCACATCAAAATACATTGAATGAATTGTGCTGGAGGTGTGAAAACAAGAATGTCACTGAGAATTGATTGAAAAGGTATACAAGTGGAACTTACTTAATCTGTTCTTATTTAATTAGTATGCTCGTGTAAAATATAAATGTTGTTCTGGTCCTTATTATTTTAACCGTATTGATATTTACTATGGCCCTAGTAACTGTGACCTGTTTAGAGTGAAGACATTTAATATGTACACCATCCTGTGATATGCACATTCCGTGTACCCAAATAAATACATTCTTATTCAAAAGTATCTCTAAGAAGAATGCCAACTCCAAATAGTGATAGAAACAATTCCAATTCCAATTTCATGCGCACACACACACACACACACACACACACACATACATGCGCACACGTGCGCACACACACACACACACGTTCCCTGTGTTAGGTTTAACTTAGGAAAGAAAGACACCAAACCTCAGAACTGTAATAATGAAATAATTTTGAGGAAATCTCAATTCGTCGTCCAAGCTGGATTCTCTAGATTCTATATGTCATGATTCTTTTTTGTGATTCTTAGTGCGTGGACGTCAGCAAGCAGACCTAGCCTCAGCCAAAGCATTTGTGGGAACCTGTCTGGACATGTGTCCTGAGAAGGAACGCTACTATAGAGAGGACATTCGCAGGCTGGCTCTATACGAGGTCATCCCTTCCACTATGAGCAGTTTGGTGAGTTCTTACATACATTTCCCTTCAGGCTTATGTAGTGGTTAAAATTCTACTCTCAGAAGACGAAGGTCGCGGGTTCGAGCCCAGGTTCACCCAAGATTTTTTTTCACTTTTCTCTGGCCCTGGCTCATATGAAGTCGCCTTGTCCTATCGGAGACTGACGTTTTAAACATAAGTCCCACCTCTGATATAACCTTAAATGTATTGAAAAGGGGTGTAAAACTCAAGTTAAAGTCAAAGTCATGGGGTTGCAGTGGTCTAGCAGATAGAGCACTGGATTGTGGCCCGAGAGGTCTGAATTCGAAGTCCACCAGCAGCATATGTGTTCTTCTTTAAGCAAGAAAATTTACCTTTTTTGTCTTCACTCAACCCAGGTAAAAATAGGCCCATTGGCTTACTTCATGTCTGATGTGGCATTTTAGTATACCGCAGGGCAACACAATTCATTAGGAGTCTCCAATCCTCACCATGGACTCAATTCTATTGATTGTGTTTTCAGTGTGCTTTGAGAGTTGGAGACACATTCTGTCACTTAAATAACCTATTTGTGTTGCAAGTGACATAAAACTTTAACTCAACCCAACCCAACTCATTTGGATCAATTTTGAATGCTTAATGAAGCTTATAGTTAGGATCCTCCTAGAATATCCAAAGTTATGATTTTATGAGTTTCCACAATTAGTAGGCAGTCATTTTAGTAGACAACAGAATTTTATTATTGACCTACAGTTTTTCTGTAATAACAGATAGAAAGTATATCATGGTGTGTAAGAAAGACGAATTGCTAGGCTCTTACTTACTTTATTTCATTCACCCGCTGATACTATAGGGGGCAGTGGGAAGAAGGAGCTTTCTATCTGTGGTGAGCTAAATAGCCCGTCTCGGTGTGATACCGGGCTCAAAATAATAACCAAAATAAAAAATTGCCTCTCAGACAATAAAGGTGTAATAAAAAAAAAAAAAAGGACACAACATATCCACTTATTCCTTGGGTGTGTAAGGTTGCTCTCTATTGGCTGGGTCTGTTTGAGATAGAGTAGATGCAGAATCTCCTGTGGATGTCTTGATAAGCTGAATGTTGCTAAGTTTGTCGGGTAAATTAGAGGCCTGGAGGACCGAGACATTTTATTTTTAATTTCCTTTTTAACTGGGGCCATTCGATGCAACATCAGAATTCATGGTCATCTTGTATTTTTTGAGGTTGAGCCATAGTCCAAATAAAAGTTTCAGTCAACCGCATTGAAACTAAGGATGCAAGACCTATGATTTTATAAATCCATAGTTCTCCATGCTATATAACATGGTTTTAGGTATCATAGTTATGGACTGGATGCACACTGGATTCTTATTTTCACAGAGTTATCTTGGGCTCCATCCTGAGCATTTGTGCTGCGCTGCCCGAGTTATTTTGGGCTCTGTCCCAAGTGATTTAAGTTATAATTTCATACATTCTATGCTGTAAACAGTTTTTGTTTAGTTTATGTGGTATTACTATGTGATGTAGATGTTGTCAGGTCAGGGAATATTGCCTTGCTACTGGTACCTTATAACTTAGTACAGCCTGTGGCATGGCCATGCCACACCAGCTTAAAAGAGTGTAGCCGCATATCCTGCATGTCATAGGGTCGACTTCTTGAAAGGAGTAAGCAAGAACATCCATCAGAAATGGCATCTGACCAGTAAAACTTCTACTCCCATCGTGGGGTCAGTCAACATTTCCTTGCTACTGGTACCATGTAACCCAGTACTACCTGTCACATGACAGTGTGCTTCAGCAGTATAGGATGATGAAGCTGCATATCCACTGTCTCATTAAAGTCGACTTTTGGAAAGATGAAAGCAGAGACGTCCGCAGTGTCTATATCAATCTGGTTGGCGTCAGAAAGGGCATCCTGCCATAAAATCTGTGTTCCAAAGCAGATGAGAAAGAGACCCCTAAAGCATGGTGTCTTAGGGAAGTAAGTCGGATAAATGGTCATGAAACTGATTCGATTGATTGATATAGAGAGGAGCAACCCATCCTACTAATTTAGCTCACAGCACTTGTGTGTGCCAATTTGTTCCCCTGATTGTGCCTGCAGTGCTCTTTGACCAGGAACTAAACATTTATCATAATGAAAAATTTAATTTTATATTATTCTGCTCAATTCAAAATCTTTCGAGTTGGTGGTTTTGTACTAATTGTTTTCTTACTAATCTTCTCCACTGACAGTCTTGTTTTTCTCTCCGTTTAGATGCCGAGTGTGCAGATGCTCCTTTGTTATTTCTGTTTGAAGATGACCACCAGATGTCTGATTCGGCTGCACTCATTTACCGCCTGTACACAAATGAAAAGATACAGTAAGTTGCCTCATTTATATCACTGTTCTTAAGAAAGCGGTTGTATTTTTCTCTAGTAGTTTTAAAATTTTTTTTCCTGATGTAAGGTATCTCACTGTGTCCTTAACCGTTACCGTACGTAGATATTTACTATGCAGTTCGTTAGTCGTGACCCATTTTTGGAACAGTAGATCTAGAATCGGTTTTGTCCTCACTACGTTTTCTAGATCCAGATCTATCTCATGTGAAATTGCTTCGAAAACATTTCTAGTCTCAGCCATTTCATTTTTATCACAAACGTTTAGAACTGAGAAACAATCAACAGTGTTACCATTACAATTCAACAGCGAAAGGTGTATAGGCCTACAGTGTGGAATCTAGGTCAGTCATCAGCTGCGCAATTCAAGACAACATCGAATAGTAGCCATGGAAAATTTGCATTTGCATGATAAATTAGATTTATTCTGAATAGGTTCGATTAAAAAAATCAAGCATACGTGCATTTGCATGTTACATGCAAACATGCTATTATTATTATTGGGGAAAACAGTTTAGATTTCGATCGATTTTCCATTGTTCCATTTGTGGGTCATGACGTACGAATAGGGGGTAGGGTTAAAAAAGGGCCATTTATTTTAAAATTTCCGATCACAATTGTTAATGCCTCTTTGACTACGTCCAAAAGTGAATACCTGAGGCATTCTTAGCTGCTTATTAACGTGAAGCTAACAGTATCAGAATAGAAGCCAATTTCCAAGACTGTTCCTTTTTGGGGTCATGATGCACGTTAAAGGTTAATCATATTGCATATTGTAGTAAGAGAATTCTGAAGTAATTTTATGGTGTGGAATGCTATTCCATTTATGAAATGCCTGCAGAAGTTGAGGACTCTGCATACATTTGAAAAAAATGTTTCTGAACCAAAGCTTACAAAAAATGAATGTTGTAGAAAATGCTACTAAAGACCATAACATCCAGCACTATCAAGGTATTTTTTATATTTTTGTGCAAGAAGTTAAGGGAAAATATGACTAAAGTACCTTTAAAAAACCTAAATCATGTTCATACAGCTCTATGGTGTACCAAACTCATAACTCAGATTTTATTGCTCAGGCATATTAGCATGATGTTGAAGTTAAATTCATAGAATTGAATTGCATGCAAGTTCGGCTTAGAGCAGTGATCTTAATTTGGCTCAGAACCCAAAGTTTACAGTCAAAAGTCATTATTTATCATTTTGATAGGTTACTGATGAAAGTCCTTAAGTTGCCCGTAAACTGTTTGATTCTTTCCCATGTGTTCCATTGGTGATGTAGAAACTGGCCTAAAGTTCTTTATTATGATATGTCCCAGTTCCATGAATGCTTTCTCTCTTGTTTCAGACACACTTGTAGATGTACTGCAGTTTCTCCTGCCAGTGAGAGCAAAGGAGAACTTCTTGTTGGTAAGGGTTTCTGATCCTTGTAGTGTCCCTTTTATTAACAGTGCATTTAATGTCCCTTATTGAATAGAAAGATCAACACAAACAGAAATACAAGCTACGCAGACTGAATGATAAGTAGATAAACAGACAGACAGATGGGTGAACAGCCAGATATACTTTTTGATTAATGTACATAATAGATATCACAATATTTGGAATGATTGTGTATGACTTAAAAGAGAGTTGCTTGTGACAACATTAAGAAAATAATTTTGGAAATCAAATGGTCATTCATGTTTATTTTTTATCTTTCGCCATAAAGGTGAGGTCTGCATTTTCTTCGTTGCTGACGGAGCTATAGCAGGTGCTAACTTCACTCAGGTGATTGAAACCACATCTTCTTCATCTGGCAGCCCTGGTAGTGCTGCATGTTATGGTCTCTTGTAGCATGTTGTTTAACATGAAGTTGGGAGGAATGAAAGGAGCTTCAATATTGAAAAGTAGTGACCAATGAATTGAATCTTAGGATAGGAGTTCTTCCTGCCGCTGGTAGTAGGATGTAATCCAGAGTTACATATCCTCGATTTAGATGCACACTCCTGTGTTTTTAACAGTCTCAAAATGTTACTGTTCAAGATTTGTTCCTATTTTAAGACTAAAAGATAGGAATTTTTGTATTTTTTTGTTATTTTTAAGCAGGAGTCAGCATGGTAGATTTGTTAAGAATTGATGTAAATTCATAAATATAAAAACAGTCCTACCATGTGTTCATATTTGGTTTGATGACATTATAACTAGTAATCTCAGCAAGCTTGCTTGGATTGGAATTATGGGATCCTGCAGGATGTATTGTAAGACCTAATAATTTGCATTCAAGCTTGCAGAAGCGTGAGATCACCCACAGAACATGCACACTGGTATAGAATGTAGATTTTTAGATGAAAAGGCTTGAGGAAGCAATCTGAAATAACCTGTTAGAACACGAGGACAGCCGCTTTTTACTGCCAAGCACAGTTGTGATCTAATTAGTATATATATATATAGATATATATATATTTTCTAGATCATATATATATATATATATATAGATATATATATATATGATATATATATATCTCGACGGTGAAAGTTGCAAACCTTGTAAATCTAAAAATAGCAGCAGGTCTATTGTTGTTTAAAAAGCGACACAAAACTCTAAACTTCATCTTGTTTTGATTCCAAGGGACAAGAACCAATTGAAACTTGTATAACAATCGTCATGAGCAATCCGTGTATTTTTATTGGGTCGAGTTTTTGACAGTCGCAAGCCGTTTACATCGGCGGGAAAAGATACACACATCCATAACGCTGAGTATCAAGTGCGTGATTTCAAAAGTTTTTGCCCCTATTTTTTTTGGAAAGTAGTGAATAAAGATGCAGCAATATTCAAGTAATGGTAATAGATGATTGTAAAGCGTTTAACATAGATTTAGTTCATTTAAAGTGTCAAGTGCACATGAAACCTTGACATACATGCTTTGCCTCATTACTTGACTGAAGGGAAATTAGCTCTAAGAGTCTCTTCCAGGCATACGCGCTTTGCGCACGAGTTACACATAAAAGTACTGTATCATGTTTTAAAAATTTTCTCGAAAACGTGAAAAATGGACTTATACGGTTTGCGTTTCACCGTCGATATATAAATGTGTATGTGTCTGTGAGTGTGTGTGTGTGTGAGAGTGAGTGTGTTTGTGTGTGTGTGCGTGTGTGCGCGCGCGTGCGTGCGTGTGTGCGTGCGCATGTGCATGCGTGCGTGTGTGTGCGTGTTTGTGCGTGTGTGTGTGTGTGTGTGTGTGAATGTAGCTGTAGATCTAGATCTAGAACAGGGTGTTGTTAATATAAATCTAATTGTAAGCATAGCATTGTTGGTAGTGTTGTCATTGTGAGTTGTAGATGTTGTAGCTAGCTGGTGGTGGGGGTGGTTGTGTAGATGTAGCTGTAGATCTAGTCAAATTTCATCTGTTCATTTAGAGATCTAATCTAGATTTAGATTCGGCCTGTTGACTTCCTAGAAGGGGGTAGATCTAGAGGTATCTGTCTGTTGTCTTGATCTAGATATAGATTCTAGATTTACATGTCTAGATCTAGAATCTAGATTACACAATCTAGAATCTAGATCTAAACTTTATACTACAGATACTAGAGGGTAAAGTAATCTAATGTAGTCAACAGGCTGAATCTAAATCTCGATTATATCTCTAAATGAACACGTGAAATTTGATCTTAGCCATGAATGAAAAAAAATATCTTTGCTCACTGCGAAACATGTCAATCAGAATGCTTGGGACAGCCAATCATAGCCGGCATACGCTCTTCATGTAGATCTAGTCGTATGTTTAGATTTTTTCTTGTTTTTTTTTAAAATCTAGGTAGATATCTAAATGTTTATTTACCTCTGGACATATCTCCGTTCAAAGAACGGCAGGCCTAGCCTAAAAGAAGGATAAATGTAGCGATTTAAATTGAGATCTTCAAATCATGACACAAATCAGAATTTAAAATATGGAGGAAGTTTCTTAAAAATACTCTGGCCACTACAACATCCCGTTGTGTGTAACTGCCAGATGGCACTGTTTTGTGAACGGAAGCAATGGAATCTCGATCTTATAGATATCTATAGATAGGCCTAGATCTAGATCTAGGCTAGCGTCTACATCAGAATCTCACCGAGTAGAAGATACATCTAAGATCTTTTCTAGATCTAGAAATCTAGATCTAGATCCACATTCATAGTTTCACTCTGATCAAGAATCTATATATAGATATAGACTTTATATCTATAGTGATCTAGTCTAGATCTAGATTTTAGAGTTTAGAATCTGGGTCTAGTTCTAGAGCTATATCTAAGAAATCCAGATCTAGATCTTAGTCTAGATCTAGAATCTAGGCCTAGATCTTAGATTTTTCTCTACTTCTTGTAGCCGGGGGCTAGATCTAGGTCTAAATTATAGATCTAGATTAGATTCTAGATTCTACTGTATTCAGATCTAGATTTATATCTAGATTTCTAGACCTAGATTCTAGATTACATATAGATGTAGATTCTATATCTAGATATATAGATAGATATACATTATGATTTCCAGGTAGATCTAGTTCTACCTGTTCAGAAACTCTCTTTTGTTTGCTTCTGCGATCGGCCGATAGACATCAGACCCATATTGACCGTGACTGAACTCTGACAA